>JAVKLF010000110.1:12564996-12575177 GCA_034783495.1 Millerichthys robustus | reverse complement strand
GGGAACGCCTTGGGATTCCCCTGGAAGAGCTGGAAGAAGTGGCCGGGGAGAGGGAAGTCTGGGCCTCCCTTCTGAAGCTGCTATCCCCGTGACCCGATCCAGGATAAGCGGCAGAAGATGGATGGATGGATGGTAGGTACGTGACTCCTTTTTCTTCCACCAGAAGAAAACCTAGCTTGTTTTTTGTACCAACTTTATCCTTGTTCACGATGGCTGCTGAAGCCAGTTAAACATTGGGCAACACAACAATAACTACAACTCAGCAAATTATCCAAGTACTGAGCTGAAATTTGATTTGATATTTCTGTGATAGTTTTGTGAAAGTTCTGAATCATAAATGAGTCAACAAATGTAAAAAAATAAAGCTAATTTGTCCGTTTTAAACTTATAAACTGCTGTTAAACTACTTCGCTTCAGCAGCAGTGTCTACAGAAACCAAGCTGTTTATTTCAGCAGCAGCATGAACCAAGTCAACATTTTCCATGAACTCCACTATGACTTCATACACACACAGTGGACTATTGACTGATCATCACTGGAACAACTTTATACAAACCTATTTTGGAAAAATGCTTGTCCCTAAAAGTAACTCTGTGCGAGTCTCTTCCCTTTCAGGTAAAACTGGATTCAGACAAAAGGAAAAAAAGAAAGAAAGAACTCTGATCAGTCCCTCAGACACAATCACACTCTGTTTAGGACACGATGTCACCTGGAAAATATGATAGTGGATTTAGTAATAGCACATGGCAAAACCAGAAACACACACGCAGGCACGCTTTGAATACAGTCATTCATCATTTAATATTCGCTGCTTCTTGCCAAGTGTTGTTTGCTTTAAGTCCTGGATCATGATAATTTGCTCAAGTGGCAATCATATTTTCTGAACAAAGCTGGTTGGAAAGGCATGTATTTTATTAATGGTGGGCCTTCGCTAAGGTAGGAATGCACATGTGTGCAACAGCCTTACTGCACTGCAGCGTGCACACAGCAGACAACCTGCCCTCGGGGGTAAATACAGGTCATTCTTTACTGAAGAAAGTAGCTCGTGTTTGCTCTATAAATATATTAGTTACAGGAGTTCACTGTTGCAAAAATAACCTTGTGTCGTTAAAGACAGTGTTGTTCTATTCAAATCTCCACTGTCTTGTGCTCCAAAGGGGCTGTTTTTTGTCCAAATCTCACTTCATTTCTACATTTTATTGACAAACACTTTGAACTCAAGCAGAACATTGAGTGCTTGATAATGTAGAACAGATTATATACTAACATAGTGTTTATTGGCTTCACTTCTCAGACAAATAAAAGTTTAAGACTTTAGTTTTTCATTCATAAATAAGATCTCACATGAACCTTTTCCAGTGGGTTTTATATGTGGTTAATTCAACTTAGATCAACCACACAATTTATAGTGATGGGAAAGCTGCAGAATCACACTGATCACACTCTTCGACTCAGAACCCAACTAAGTCTGGTCAGAGAAAAAAGCTTGCCACACTTCCTGTTCAGTAATAAAACACAGATGCTCAGCCTTGTTGAGGCAGACCTTGGTGGAGATGAGTCTTGAAGAAGGTGAAAAATAAAGGAGGAGGTGTGCTTTCCTGAAACAGTCTCAGCTATGTTTGTACAAATCAGAGCTGCTCTCTGTGCTTTCAAGCTTTATTGTCATGTTGGGTGGAAAAATCATATGTTCAATCATGTTTTTTCATTTGACTTTATTTGTAGCACCAGTAAAGGTTTGAAGTGATATTTGTTTTATTTATAACCGTCAGCGTGGGAAGTCAAATGTAAATACTCTGAAGGACTCTCAGGCAGTAAACCCAGTCAGGGGGGAGCTGGTGGTAGGTCATTCTGTTTCCATCCAACCGTAGGATCCGTATCCTGGAATAGGAAAGGGGTCCGATGTCTCTACAGAAACTGGTCACGTTGAATTCTGTGGAGAATTAAAAAAATATATATTTTGAGTCCAAAGCAAAGACAGGCTTGATCGCAGTTCAACGAAGAACGCATCAATTTCACATCATGCATTAGTTTATTCAGTGAAACTTATGAAACAAGAACACCTCAGTTGTAAAAAGCAGAAAATCTGTTGAAAACATTGTAGTGAAGTGTGCAGGTCCTGTGGTGAAAATAAAGCAGGATGAAAACACGTTCAGGCATTTCAGTGCTTCCTCTCAGCCCACACAATTTGTCTGCAGCAGGGAAGGAAATGCAGTAGCTCTTACGTTAACGGCTAGACAGTGAGGTGTGTTTCTGTGCAGCTGATTTATTTATTTATTATATCTCTGCTTGTCTCGTTAGTACAACGCCCCTACTTTTGACTCTTGGAAAGACTGAAAAGAACTGAACGAGCCCAAGTGATGGAGGCTCCGTTTGAGCCAAATGGTGACTCAGCATGATATAAGGATGATATAATGGCCCTGCAGCCTGATATAAGCTAACGTCATGATGAGCAGACAAACAAAAAGAAGGAGTCGGAGACTGGAGGGAGGAACAGCATGTGCTTCGGGATCGTCTGGCACTTTTCCCTCTGACTCTGCCCCAGATGTTTTCATACCACACTCTCTGCTTCTTTGCTATTTCTTCACACACTAATACTCTGCTATGTATTCTCCTTCGATTGCTGCTTTTATTCTGTTTCGCCCACTTGCCGCCCAACTCAAACTCCTCCCACATCCATACACACACACACACATATATATATATATACATGTATGTATATACATTTATACACACACATCAGGGTTGATCAGGTAAAAAAAAGGCATGGGTTTTGCTGTCACGTTTTCCACATTATATTCATTCTATCACTACTAGATTTGATCAGATAATTAGCCACAACACTTTCTGTTCATAAAACATGAATCATGTGTGCGCAAATCTTTCGCTGATGTTAATCTGTTTGTGCCTCTGCCTTACTAATGTGAGAGTTAATACCAGTATTTGTACATGTTGCTTCTGGGACTGAATTCATACGACACCTTCAATGTAATTGGCCTCCAGGTAGAGGTACTGCAGAGAGGTGGGGACTGTGGGGACGGAGGTCAGTTTGTTATAAGCCAGGTCCAGCTCCACCAGGCTGGATAAGTTAAAGACGTGTGGATGAAGACTGCGGCTCGGCAGGCAACAGTGACTGAGACGCAGATACTTCAGGTTGAGCAGGTCCACAAAACTGTCCTCGTCCAGACCAGAGAGGCAGTTGTTTGACAGATACAGTTGCTGGACTGAAGGAGGTAAATGTTTGGGGAGAGTCGAGAAGGAGTTGTTGCTGAGGTCCAACACGTTGAGCCTGACCAAACCTAAAGGATGACAGGAAGGCATTTTTTATGGCCGCACTACATGCTCATTATTTCAAATCAAATTATATTATTGAAAGGACATGTCATGCTCGTGGATTTCAATGTGTCATGTTTCTGACAGTTAAGAATGTTTCATTTTCATTATACGATCACTTAATCCAAATCTGCAATGAATCACAAACCACTGGGCAAATATATACTTCATGCTTTGTATTTTTCTTTGCCATAAACTCCTCAGACATCTGTACTCTGTTGAACTTGTGATCTACTGTAGCCTCAAATAAATCACCACAAAAGACAATTCTCTTGTTTTTGAGTCCATCATTATAAAACAAATAAGTATAAATTTCATAACTTGACACTTAAAAAGAAACACATATTATTTATGAAATTAATTGGGAATTATTTTGCAGAGCAAACCAGATTTTTAAAATCATTTTCATTTTTATCATAGAAATGTTTTTATAGGACAGTTTTTGGGTTTCACATGTAAAATGTACCAAATTCATCAGTCTGAATGTCTGCCACAATGAGTCAAAAGATTTCTGTACACCGATGTTAAACAATTTTTGGGGGTCTCTAATTTAATGTTAAAAGTAGATCATCAAGGACTACTAACTTAAACTGATTGTATCTCGAATCTTTCCTAATAATTTCTCTTTTTGGTGTATTTTTTATTATTGGGATATTTCATCAATCAGAAGAAATAGACAAAATACAAACTTTATCTGGGAACACTTTTTGGACTTTGTTGAATTGTCTCGCTGTCCGTTCCAAATATTCCTTGTCAAAAACAAAAAAACGGCACATTACACCACCTTTAAGGTCGCCCTCTGCGATGGTCTGCAGTTTGTTTCCCTGCAGTAAAAGCAGCGTCAGATCGTTCAGGTTCTGGAAAGCTTCTGGGCTGATGCTGCTGATACGGTTGTGGGCCAGTCGCAGCTGCCTGAGCCCGGCTGGCAGAGCGCTGGGAACCGAGGTCAGCTGGTTGCGATTGGCAAAGAAGTAACGCAGCTGGGTCTGGTTCTGCAGAGAGGCCTGCTCTAGTTTGTCGCTCTCCAGCTGGTTGTTGTCTATGATGAGCCAGCGTAGACCAGAGATGTTGGCCAGGATGGAAGAAGACAGGGATGAGATGTTGTTACTCTGGAAACAACAGAAAATAAATAAAAATGTTTCCATTCTTCATTTAACATGAAAATGGATGCACAAGTTGAAACCTATTAAAAGACAGCTACTGGTCAGTGGTAAGTTATCAACTTGTAATTGTTCTACCTGTAAAAACAAATACTGGGTTCCGTTGGGCATCCTTTCAGGGATGTGTTTTAGGCCTCTGTGGTCACAGTAGAGCGACGTGGGCCACTGGATGGGACAGACACACTGTTCGGGACAGGGCTGGGGGTTGATGGCCCGGAACCAGCTGGGGTCCACCCGTCCGTGCAGACTCAAAACACTGGGCTCACCCTGCAGGCGGTCAACCCACAGAGGAATGCCTCCGTACTCCATGTCAGTGATGAGTAATGTCTGAGCAGGGTCAAACCCACTCAGCAGCACCAACATGCCACAGAACAGGACAGCCATGGACACAACTGTGGACACAAAGTCTTGTCAGTTATGTGTTAATGTCTATTACTATGCCTGGTAAAATGTTAACAGGGAGCTTTGTAATATTGTGTATTGCCTCAAAAATCTGCTCTATTTGCCGTAAAAACTAAATATTCTGTTTTTGTGTCCCGCAACATTTCTACAATTAAACATTTTAACACTGTTTCGTGTCCAAACTGGCTTATTTACTTAGCTTGCCATGTATTGTTTTGTTCTCTGTGTTTTTCAACTATCTTTAAATTGAATTTAAAATGGGTTTTAGTAGTTTATTCTTAGTTTTTTTTTACTTATTCACAATCATAGGGCAGTACAGGCCATCACCCTGTGTCTATTAGAAAATGTGCAGCAAATTGTAACAATTATGCAGTTATTGATTCACAAAATGAATATTACTATTACTAATATTTATGTTTAGGAGCCACTACTGCTAGGCATGTTTTTAAGTCGTGTTTGTATTATTTGACATTCTTTCATTTCTACTGAAACAGTTGTAATGTTGGCTGCATTTTCTCACAGCCTCAGCCTGCAGCAGCAGATCAGAGATCAGCTCCCTGCAGCCACTTTATACAAACAAACACATTTGCAGAAGTCTGACCAAGTCATTAGCTCGTTGATCCAGTCAGAATTAAATTCTATTTCTCCAAATCTAGGTCGCTTAAGAAGCTATCTACAACAGGTAAGACATTAACCAGGCATAACACAGAAAACCACTTTAAATGAACATTTGCTTTAAAATTTCAGCTACTTGGATGATTTCAAATTGATCTGAAGCTGCAAAGCAAAACAAAACAAAACAAAACATAAAAGTATAAAGTATAAAGTGTAGCATCTTGAACTGCATCATGAATTCCTTGAATCATTGGAGGAAATATTTAGTTTCTTTCCTGCACGAGAGGTTACAGCAAAATTGAAAAGCTTAGTTTCCAGAGAAACGTGCACACGCACACATGCCGAGGTGATTTATTACGCACCGATTTGCATGAAAAGATTGGGAAGTTCAGCCTGATGAACGTGTTTGTGTTCGGTTTGATTACTTCAGTTGCAGTGCAGTTCAGTGCATGCTGAAAACGCTGCCAAGAGACTTACTGTCATAAAACGTGCACAGGTTTTGTAGTTGGGATCGATTGCAGCTCTGCTTCTTGTACACAAAGGGGGGCAGACAAGAAAAATAGACAGCAAAACTGACACTTACCTGTGTGATCAGCAGCTACCGAGCAGAGACAGGCTGTGTTAAATCCACAATGAAGCCCTTGGGAGCAGTATGGGACTGTGTGTCAGAATATATGTGTGTGTGCACTGATGTTTGCCCACTGCCTTATACATTCCTCCTTTTCAAACACTGCCCACAGCTCCGACACCAGACCTCCTCAATAATCTACATATTTTATTTCCCCTTCCTGCAGCCCAAAGTTAACTTTAAACACACATCATTCAGGGAGAAAGTGTGTGTTTTAGGGAGAGGCACAAAGAATTCAATAAAAGACTGACTTTACAAAATAAAAGAAGTCATCAGAAGGATTTTAACAGCTGTGATCTATAGCTTTTTTATGAATTTAAGACACGTCTAATCAACCTGGATATGCATTTCTCTTCCTCCATGTGTGTGTGTGTTTCAGCCTGGTTCTGTAAATTGGGTCTACAGTGTGTGTTTGGCCTGGAGGCATTAAAGCCACAGAGTACCTGGGGAGCCAAAGAGACCATTCTCTCAGTGTGTGGAAGTGTGTGTTTGTGTGTTAAAAGACAAAACTTCTTGCAAGCATCTGTGTAAAAGAGAGCAGAACGATTCCAGATTTTTTTTCTTCCTCTTTCTCCTCTCTGAATATTTGGAGAGTTTTTGTAAGAAAGTAAATAAGTCCTAGAATTTAAAAAAGGGCTCCCTCTAGGACAATTATGCAAAATCGCATCCACTTTAAAGTTTCCCAAATTTACTATGAACTTTTTGAAATATATGTTATCATTTAGAATAGATGTGAGTGAAGAGAAGGGTGATGCTGTTTTCTCCACTCTGCTCCATTTGTTTTGTTCTGGTTAAAGATTTTGGGGCACCAGGTCAAGTGTACAGCCCAATACTTGGGGACCCTGGTCTGCACCAAGAGTCAGCTAAAATTTTGATTCATAGCAATAGCTGTAATTATTGTCAGACCACAAAACAACATCATTCCTGTACAAAAACACATGATAGTCAAATAAAAAAAACTTCATTTCAGGATTTTAAAACAATGACGTAGTGACACTGTCATAGGTAACATGAATAGTCAGATGTTTAGAAATATGTTTCCATGGAAAATTTATGAACAACTATTTGAGACGAGCTCATTAAAATGACTTCAGTTTAGGAGAATCTCGTTCCTTTCCAGACTGATGAACTAATGACTGGTCAGAGCAACAACTTCAATCTGAAATATCTTATAAAGGTTTATGCCAACACTGTTTTATAAACTTATAAACTTATAAGTACCATAAATTTCTCGCCTCGTTCAGAAATACCAATATGATCCTGCTGGATGTGACCCAGGATGCACCAAATACACAACAACTAGCTGCTGCTACTTGTGAATAATGTTCGAATTTTATAGAAACTTAAAATCAACATTAACTATTTTTATTGAGTTTTATGATCAAGCACAAGATTTTTGTTTTTATTTTTAGCTAATAGTCTCGCATGAATACAGAACCTTTCTGGCGTGGCTCCAAAAAGCTTAGAGTTATTTTTAGCCTTTCTGTATACATGAAGATATTTTTAGTTCTGTGCTTTGTTTACATGGATATTTTTAGAAACAACATAATTCAATAATTAGCTGTTTCCACCTGGGCGTAACCTGGAGTTAATTTTAGACGGCAGCTCATTAGTTTTAGTCCAGTTGTTGCTCAATTTCACAAGAGGTTTTAGAACACAAAAATAACTTTTTAATTATATTAATTATATTAATTTAATTATATTAAAAACATATTGTGAATTTATCTAATGTTTTTAGATGGTGTAAAAAATTTTTTTTATAAAAGTGTTCTGACGAAGTTTTGTCTACATGGCAGTTTTATTGTCAATAGGTTCTAAAAACTTGGGTCATAAGTTCAGTCCGACAGGAATGTTTTGGCACACAGCCTCACAGTCTGAGCAGAACAGGTTTCAAACCTTCCACTAAATACCAAGAAGGGTTGAGTCATCCACCAATGTCTTAAAAAAAAACATTTCCAATGAGCAATCAATTCACCGATTTCTCCACTGGAACATGAAATTATCGTGACACTGAGTTTATGGGAGTCAACATGAACGGGTCAGTGTAAGTTTTCAGCTCCTAAAATGTAAAAACTTTGCTTTCTGAGCCATGTAGATGGAGCTACAAGGGTCCTCGGTTCTTATAAACTGTGTGGACCTTCCACCGTCATACACAAGTCGGCCCATAGGGGCTGCAGGAGGAGTTTACAGCTGAAAAGTAAAATACATCCTACATGTTTTATTTCAGCACAGAACTAAGACTCAGAAACAGGTTGGAATAATTCTCAGCTGTCAAACTCTTCAGATAGGTATGATTTTGTTTGAATGAGTTTATTTCTTTACAGTGCTCTTCATGAATAGTTCTTCAGGGATTTTGAAAGTCTTTTGAATTTTTCTACTCATTTACGTTCAGATGATTATTGTCAGTGCACATTTAAAAGTCTGCCTCTCTGATGGTGTGGGGGTGCATCAGTTCTTCTGGCATGAGACGATTAATGCAGAAAAGTTTTCATTGGTTTTAAAATGTGCGCTCCAATCTAGTTAATGTCTTTTTCAGTGGAAGGTCTTGCATATTTCAGCAAGACGATGCTTAACTGCATCCAGTACAACAGCGCAGCTTCATAGCAGAACAGTCTGGTCTGCCTGCTGTTCAGACCTCTCACCAACTGAAAACATTTGGAGCAAAAAGAAACAGAAAAATCCAGCAAAGACTCAGAACTACTGAACAGCTAGAATCCTACATCAGACAAGAAATAGACATTTCCCTTAGTTTAAACATTTGGTATATTTGCTATGTGAATAAAACACGGATTTATGAGATTTGCAAATCATTGCATTTTTAAAATATGTTGTTTACACAATGAACCATCTGTTTTAGAATTCTAATCCTACAAGTAAAAGTACAACCCCTCACATTATTAAGTATAAACTTTGCTATAATATTCCCTTAAAATACAAGAAATGTATTATTCATTACAACTATTGAAGCAAAATGAAAAATAAAACATTCTCACGACAACAGCTACTTTAATGAAGCACTGAAAATAGACGTACCTGCTGAGAAAACTATTTACTGGAGGACACAGTTATTGTTTAATGGAAAAGAATGCTTTCTAATGTCCAATAATGATTTCTCAGCAGCAGTGTGAACCTGTTTGGTGAACAAATCTTTCATTTGTCTTCTAAATAACCTGGAACCATTCCAGAATTAACTCATTATACTGCATTTATGCTTTGAAGTTCTAATGAACTGTACTGAACTTGGCAATGATCAGTCTTGTTACTTTTTGAACGTTTTCAGGCACACATGCACACGATTCACTATTATGAGTTTATCTCCAAGCTGTGCTTCTGCTGCTTTCTGCATTATCAACACAAATACAAAACAACAACAACAGGATTAGCAAAACTTTTTCTGACATCTCTGCACTCTTTTTATGAAAAAAAAAAAAAACAGCACCGTTTTTTCCCCAAATGTTGCAAATAACACAAGGAGACTCAGGAGACTAAATATATGACGCTAAATGTTTTTTTGCAAACTGGTAGGAAGCCCCAGGGAAGACTCAGGACTGGAGGGGTTCTGTGTCCTCTATGGACTGGAAACACTTCGGGGTTCTTCAGGACGAGTTGAAAAGTGTTGCTGGGGAAAGAGATGTTTAGGTTTTTGTCCTGGACCTGTTGCCTCCGTGACCCAACAATGGAAAACGGATAGTAGATGGAGATGGAAATGCTTGTTGCAAGCTGTGCTAAGCATTTAGAACCAGACACTGTTTTTTATCCCAACTATTGAGTTTTACAGATTGAACCCAATCAATGACATTCTATCATTAGAATTCACTCAGTATTTGTCAAATCAAAAGCAGAAATAGATCACAAGTAAAATGATGCAACAATTTAAAAGAAAAATTGTTGTATTGTTGAATTAACGTGCCATGCTGTACATCTGACTTCTCCCACCTTGGAAGGACTTTACAGGCTTGATGCAGTGAAGTAACATCCATCCATCCATCCATCCATCCATCCATCCATCCATCCATCCATCCATCCATCCATCCATCCATCCATCC
>JAVKLF010000110.1:12532222-12542470 GCA_034783495.1 Millerichthys robustus | reverse complement strand
GTGTGTGTGTGTGTGTGTGTGTGTGTGTGTGTGTGTGTGTGTGTGTGTGTGTGTGTGTGTGTGTGTGTGTTACAGGCTGGAATATACTGGGTGACTCTCATTGATCAGTTTGTAGCCAGCTGGGTGCTGCTGTTTTTGGTTCTCTTGGAGATCATTGGCATCTCCTACATTTACGGTGAATACGATGATTGAAAGATGATTGCTCATGTTACCTTAAAGGTAACAGATGGACTCAAACTCCAGCTTTGTGTGTGTTGTCGTATGTTTCGCAGGAGGGAATCGTTTTATAAAGGACATTGAGATGATGATTGGAAGCAAGACTTCAGCGTTCTGGCTGTGGTGGAGAATGTGTTGGTTCTTTATCAGCCCCTGCATCATATTGGTAAGACTCCCTCTCATGCTCCTGTCTACTCATATGTACCTAAAAAGAAATACAGCCATCTAGTTGAGCACAATTCCTAAAAGTTAGAGGCATTGTGATGCTGAATCTCTAGAGTTCTCAAACTAAATTCATAAACCTGAACTTGTATTCCTGTTTAGGTGATCTTGGGATGGTCTGTTGTAACCTTTGTCCCCCCCACCTATGGAAAAGTAGATTATCCAGCCTGGGGCTTGGCTATGGGCTGGTGCATGGTCACTTTTGTCCTTATCTGGATTCCTGTTGTTGCTGTTTATAAGCTGATAAAAGCAAAGGGAAGCCCCTGGAAGGTATGTTCCTGCATTTTCTTCGCTGCTCTGCAAAAACTTCAAGAAAATATATTTGTAAATTTTAATAATGAAACTGATACTTTAAAAAAAAACTATGTTCGCATTCTTCTTTTTGACTTTACAGCGTCTGAAATCCCTCTGTTTTCCATCGGAAAGCTGGCATCCCTACCTGGACATCTATCGAGGGGAGCGCTACTCAGAGGAGCGCTGCCGCCAGAAGAAGAAAAGTAAAAACCATTTAGACGTTAATGTAGATATTATCTCAAGCTCGTGGCTCTAATGAGTCTCTTATTCTGTTTGCATGACTTTAAAATAAATGTAAAAAAAGTAGAAGTAGAAAATGCTGTTAACATTAAAATGAGTCTATTTTAAAACAAGCCGAAAAATTTTCACTAACCCTAATCAAATAGTACTATCTAAGAAGAGCAACGTAGTGGCAAAGGTTTTTTAAAAAGTAGTATATTTTGTGAATGTTGCGTTTTGTTTTGTCATTTTTTAAATAAGCTGATATAGACTTCTGTTGTTTGACTATCCTATACATTCCTGAAATGTATGTAAGAATATTCATATTAATAAACTAAACTATTCACAGAAGGGTTATGATTTGCTCATGATGATTGTATCCTAGCTTCTGAAATATCAAATATCACAAATTCCTCTTTGTTTCTCTGTACTGTGGTTGTAATGTCATTTACAAAGCACATTTAAAAACACAGGTCATCACCAAAGTGCTATACATAATCAATTTATAAAAGACAAATGTAAAATCAACAATTAAAATAAGTAAAGGAAATTTATGAAATTTCACAAGTGTCACCGATGTATGGAAGTTGGAGATACTGTTAGCTAACCAGGATGATGTCATCATCCTGCAACAAAAATCAGTGCGAACTGCTGACATTTCTAACGCTGCTGAAGATTGTATTGAAATCTAAATTCATTGAAAACAATATGGATGGTACCTGTGGTCCAACAGTTTGAATTGCAGCTAAAAAATATGTTAGTGACATTTTAAAAAATATTATTTTACACTTGGAGCTTCATAGCGAAAGGAAACAGAAGCATTGTACAGACGGGGGCTGATGGGAAGAGTGGCTGCAGCTGTGACTAAATTAAACTGGGAACAGATATAACTGGGTGTGGCAGGCAAACAGAGGGACCAGAAACTATTAATGGCACGAAGAAAACACTGCTACTAATTAAATGACAACACATGTAGGCTTGTGTTTTCTAGCACTGAAGCCTCACAGCAAAAAGGTCCTTGGTCCAGTCCCCACTTCAGACCTGGGGTCTTTCTGTGTGGAGTTTGCATGAGTTTTCTCTGAGTACTCTGGTTTTCCTCTCACAGACCAAAAACATGCATGATTGGCTACTTTCTGGCCCAGGCCTCCCTTGCAAAAGCGATCTATGGTCTTAATGGAATTTATAATAATCATTATAATAATATTTATAATAATAAATCACATAACTAAACAAACTGACAAAAACATTTTGGGAGTTTGACACATCTGAAAAAATCCAATCTCCGCTGAGCTTTAGCCTATTTCAGCCTTTTTTGTGCAAAGAATAAAATATGTTTCACAACTAAACATTTCTCTACATGAAGTACCTAAAACAGATCTATTGTAAGAGAGTTTCCTTACATTGATATCCATTTTGTCAGGAGTGAAAATTCTAAACTGCGTTAGAATTTAAAGTATTTTGTTTTTCCCTCCAACATTTACCTAATTTTCCTTTGTGCTCAAAGTGAACAATGTTTTTTTACTGAGTCTGGATGCAGCTGAACGGTTGTTCAACAGATTTATCGTCTCTCTGAAAAGATAAACTCTTAGCTGCACCATCACATCTCCCCACCAGAGAGGAGCAATGAGCTACATTTGAGGACAAGTCCGTCTGTTTCAGTAAAATACTGAGCAACACCAGAGCAGACTGTGTATTCTTGGATTATTTTTTTACCCCCTCCTTCCCTTCCAGTCTTAAAAATGCGCACACAACTCACTTCTGAGAAATCAAACCCTGTTCTGTTTGTTGCAGAGATAAATTACATCCAAATCAGCAAACCGAAAACCAAACTCCCTTCGTTTCTCTCACCATGGCAACCGTGCACATAGAGTCAGCAGATAAGCACAAACCTGTTGCTGTCTCCTCTGTGATAAACACAACTGCATGGTGTTCACACACAGGAACACAAGGAGCGTTAATGACATAAGCTGGGGTTTGATGTTTGGATATTACAGGCAAGATAAAACCGCTGAAACTGCTGCAGAATGACATTGAAAGCAACAGTTCAAATCTTTCAATGTAGGTTCCTCTGAAAAGGTTGTGAACAGCAAACATCTTACCTGCTGTAAACAGCTTTCTAAATGATTTAGTTTGGAGAAAGAGTTTAATTCTGTCCAGATTGATGAGAGTATACAGAGCAAGACAATCCTGCATGTTTCAGTTCTTTCTCTGCTCCAACACAATTTATTTGACTGAAGAGCTGCTTCAGCAGAACCTGAAGAGGTAAATTTATCACCGAATCACTCAATTCCAGAGAAAGTTTTACGTAGACAGGCAGGTCTTGTTGAATTTTATTGAAGACCACTGGTGTAAAAGTTTATAGAGCCCACGTGAACAACACTGTTGAGGATGGAGATGTTTTAAAGTGGCAGCAATTCACTCTAACACTGACTCCACTCAGACTTTATTTCTCCCTCTTGAAATTGTTCAAAGAACTATCTGCAACAAGTATGATGGGAATTGTTCATAATCTTTCACAGAAACCCCACGTTGTAAGATTGGAAATATACCTTTATGAAAAGGTGAATAGAAAGGATAAACTAAAATGTACACTTAGCAGTCTCTTTCTGTGGGATGCGTTGCTTTTCACATTTCTTTGTTAAACAGAGAAAGACAGAGATTATAGCAAAAGCTTTAATCTGGAGAATTTATTTAAAAGATTTAAACCTAAATGCTGTTTAAAAGAGAAACATCGAAGCTAACAGGTTTCTCTCTCCTGCGTCCACCCTCAGCCTCCACCCACCCACCCGCCCAGATAAGCCTGAGCTTCTCTTCTCCACCAGCCTGTTGCTATTAGATACCGCCGGGCCGGTCGCCATGGCAGCGGGTGCTCCATCATACTCTGGGTGTCATGTTTCCATCCTCACGCAGTCACACGTACACAGCCTGGCACCGTGTTCGGCTGAGATGTGGTGGGAGGGCTGTCCTTGAGTTGTTGAGTCTTCTCAGGTCCGGCCCGGGGAACGACCCACCTGTGAACAGAATTCAAATGGTGTGACAGCGGGAGGACACGCGCTGCATCAGCAACACCGTCCACTCAGTGTTTGCACGTCCACTGTCACACAAACGCGTGTGAGCTTTTCCTCTCATTTTTAATTTTTTTTTGGAAAATCTGCCATTTATATTTATTTCATTAAAAGAACCCCCCCCCCCCCCCCACACACACACACACACACACACACACCCCCACCTGCCCAATAAAAAAACCCAGAAATATTTGTCTCATTTTTCTACAGCCCTTCCATCCTCGGTGCACGTCTTTTTCCTTAGAGGAAGCAGGAATATGTGAGATTTCCTTGTGGAGCATCACTTGTTGTGCTCGCGTGAAAAAAAAAAAGAGATTAAAACAACAGACGTGACTTGAATGTTCACGTCTTCGTGCAGATGTCCCGGGAAGCTGACGTCAGCTTGTGGAAGATGGAACATTCACTCACTCATACACACACACACACACACACACACACACACACACACACACACACACACACACACACTCAGAGAACGAAAAGGTGAGATGGAGACGGGAGAAATGAGGATGGGGAGTTGAGGGGATAGTCAAAGCTGATTCTCCTTGTCCAATGAAAGCGACATACCCCCCACCCCCACCTCCATCCTCAACTCTCCTCGTGTTGCCATGGCGACCTCCTCCAGCTCCCCTTTTTTCCTTTCAGCGAGCTACCACTTATCCTTGGTGCCTTTCAGTCAGCGGGGGCATGTGGGTGTGTGTCCGCTTTTGTGTGTTGGCTCTTCAATGAATCAAGTAAATGAAAGGAAGAGGTTTTAGAGAGCCAAGTCTGCAGCTTCCTACATTTCTGTTTACAGACTTCTGTGTCGTTGTTCCCCCCCCACACACACACACACACCTTCAGTTTCAAATTAATGAGCTCAGTATTAATTTTCATTATTATCACAATATTTCCTGCAGTGAGTCTTCTGTAGTCTGTCTTTTTGCAAGCACATAATCATTTCTTCTATTTTCTGCAAATGTGAATAACAGACTGAACAACAATGAAGACTGAGCTTTCTGAGTCTGCCTGTGTCTGCCTGACACAAAAGCCAAAACGAGAAAATTTCAACAGCATCTAAACAAACCAGTGACAGGACGTCACAATAATGAAGCCTTAAATGCCTTCAGTTTGAGCTCTCAGCTTTACTGTAGTCCCTGTTCCTTCCTGCTCTGCACAGCCTCTGAAGACGGCCGAGCTCACATACTGTTTCTGTTTGTTTTCACGCTGAGAAGAAACTTCTGAACGAATCAGTGACTCAACATCAGCACTGGAGCTTTTTAGTTTATTTATTTTTTTCATTGCCTACCAGGCGTCATGTTTCTCTGCATTTCTCTTCACTTTGAGAGTGACTCAGAAGCTGCCCTGCACCTGTTAACTCGTTGTTTGTGTTTGTTTCAATCCTGTTTACTATTTGAAACACGTGTTAAAGAAAATGTCTGTAATGATCAGATTCACCTTTTATACTAATACACCCTGGATTAAACTGCAGCTGACAGATTATAGAGGAGGTCTGATACTGTTCTGCCTGTAAGAACTCTAATCTGTTCTCAGCCACATAAAAGAGGCAGCTGGTGTCTGTCTTGGTGGAAAACAGCAGCACGTTTTTTTTTCTACACTGAGTCATGCTTTGATTATGATAGTGTGACCGCTGACTCAGCAGTCACACGTTTGTTTTTTTCTCACAATCAAACTACTTCTACATTGTTTGGGTCCTATTTTAACCATTCATAGATCAAAACAGTCAGGAATAATGTGCTTCACCTTTTAGTAGACTTGTTTGTAACGAGTTCTTTTGTAATTTTCAAATGGATTCATGTTTTTTTTCTCATGGAAATATATCAAGATCTCTTCAGCGCCTTCAAAACCATCATCCTCTGAAATCTACTTCAGCATGCATGTGACCTCTTATTTTTCTTTTACCTTTGACTGTTTTGCTCATTTTAGCTTTTAGCTTCTGTCTTGTTATTTTAAGCTTTTGACTACAGTTTGTTTAGTTTTAGCTTTTATCGTCTGTTTTGATATTTTTTTGATTTCAGATGCAGTTTTGCGACGATTGGCTTTTAGCTACATTTGTCTAGTTTTAGCTTTTAGCAACAGTTTTGCTGTATTTTTTTAAAATACACATCTCTCTGCATTCCTTTTATTCCTTT
This sequence comes from Millerichthys robustus, assembly GCA_034783495.1. Classification (NCBI taxonomy): domain Eukaryota; kingdom Metazoa; phylum Chordata; class Actinopteri; order Cyprinodontiformes; family Rivulidae; genus Millerichthys; species Millerichthys robustus. The sequence continues at coordinate 12,536,322 of JAVKLF010000110.1, read as the reverse complement.
TATGTATCATCTCTTTAGCCACTTGCACAGCTGAAAAACTCCCTGTGCAATAAACGATCACACCCTCATATGTTACATCACACACCGGCACTAGGCCCTTTTTAACATCTATCTATTATACACCTGATGTTTGTTTTGTTTAGTCTCAGGTGGATGGTTTTTAGTCCTGCTGCTGCTGGAGGAACAAGAAGTTATCATCTCTCAGTGTCAGACTTTTTGCTAGTATTTTTATGCAGATTACCTTTCTACACGAGCTGTACTTGAATTTAGGCTCTATCAGCTTTATACATGTAAGGTGAATAGCAGTTAGAGTGTTCTGTTGGTAGATATTTACAATAATGGAAAGAAAATTCAGGAAAAAATACCCTGAAAGAACAAATTTGAATTCTGTTGCCACATTTTTTTTTCTAGAGTAAAAGATTTATATATTCCTTTTGCTGTAATGTGAAAGCTTACCTCTAGATATCACTAAATGCCACAAACTGCTTCTTTAACGTCAAGTCCAAAACATATCCAGTGGAGGGTGTCTTGAAAAGTTCAGCGTGTCAGTAAATCTTATAAAACAACATCTTAAAAATCTCTACAACCAATAAAGAGCCACACCAATCCAATCAACAGAGATGAATGTCCTCTGAGACTATTACAAAACAAACAATTTACTGCATAATTCTTATTGTGAAGACACAATATGAGCAATAAAGTTAACAATTCATTTAAGGTTGAGTCACTGATAGACGTCTTTGTTTCTATATGATTTCCTCACTCATCGCTTCACTCTATTAATTTGATTTATGTTTTCAGCTCATATTTACTCTCAGCACTGAAACACACTTTACTGCTCTAACTGCAGCTGCGGAGAACAGCTCCTTCCCATTTTATGTTCCACCTGTTCAGTTTTTATATCGTTTACTGTATTTCCAATGTGGAGTTGTGGTTCTCACAAGGAACTCTGCACCATTTAGCATCTGTGAGCCTAATCATCTTTCAGTTCCATTTGTGAGAGCTGGTTTGGATATATTCTTCCACTGCTTTTTTTTCTCATTTACAACATAAAGCCAAAGTAATACCTTTAGTAACTCCTCACGGCATTGTGGCACAGTTACTGATATATTAACTTGCTGCAATACGTCTGAGAGCCTCTCAGTGTTTGCAGTCATATCAAGTTACTGTCACACATAAATTACTAGCAGGAATTTATGAGTGTTGCATATACTGAGCTGGTAGTTGTTTGCTTTGAAAATTAGAATCAGATCGTTTGAAGTGGGCTCTGTGAAAAGGCTATTAGCATTTAATATCCTACATGTTGTAGGTAGCTCTTTGAATAACCTCAGTGTTTTAAAACTGTGCTCAACTTGTCCTCTGAAACTCATTATGTGGTTCAGAAAAAGTAGAGTACAGACACTGGAAATGGATCACAATGCAGTCTCTGGTTAAGGCTAATGCTACTGTCTGTGGTTTTCAAATTTATTAAAAACGCCTTAAATGATCTAGATGTCTCTGATGTAAACTTTTTCATCTCCTCCTTTGACTGAGCTGCTAACGATGAGAAACCCCTGCCTGAAACATGTTAAAGATATGGTCATAATGCTGCATGGCTAATGTTTTTTTGTTTGTTTTTTTGCACCCATTAAACAACTGTGAGGACAGTTGTTCTATACAAAAATAATTTTGTAGGTGATATTAATTCATAATTTAAATAGCTGTGATGTGGTAACAGCTGCACTCCATTTTCATTATTCAGCTACATCAGTGAGAACAAACGTCTCATTGCTTTCCAGAGTATAAATCAAGCTTAAGTATGTGAGGCAAAACATGAACAGTTTAAACAAAACCTAATCAACCTAATTCTGAACAGATTAATGAACTAAAAGCTAGTCCAAGCAGGAATCAAAGAGGATTGCTGCCTTCTTAAAACAACTTTAATCCCAGAAACGCCTTCATGGTTTATGCAAATATTTCTTTTAAATGAATGTAAATGCCAAAAAGTTTGAAACTTTATAATTGTCCTGCAGGATGTTCACCAGGCGGCACCAGAAATGCTTTAGCTGGCTGCTGCTCCTGCTTGCACTTGTGACTAATCATAGAATTCTATGTAAATAAAGCAAAATTGATGCTGATGTGATAGCAATTTTTTTTATTTTATTTGAGATTTGAATTATTCTAAGACAACATGAATTTATTTCATTCATTGTGCTCCTGCTCAGACAAGCTCATCAGTCTGGTAAGACTTAAACTCAGGTTAGATACCAGGTGCTCATTACCTTTCCACAAACCTTCACTTTAACAGATCTGAACTTTACTTTTAATTTTGAAAAAATGCTGAAAAAAAGTTTTGAATTAAAAAGCAAAATATTCTAACGGGCAGCTTGTAAGCGATCTGAAATTTTTTTTTTTCTTCTTAGAATCATTCAGAACATCAATTCCACATTAAGTTCTGACCACTCCGGAGAAGGAATTTATTGGAAATTCTGTAAAATCTAATGCTGCACATAACTAGGTGTATCTGTATGATTGTCCCAGCATTCTGCCTGTGTCCTTAATATGCAGGCCATGGCAGACAAGTGCTACCAAGAGCCAAAGAAAACCTTTCATTCAGTGCAGAAAAATAACATGTTGGTATAAACATAAGAGATTTTCGATTGACTTGTGAAATTGAAAAAAAAAAGAGGGTTAGAGTCAGGGAGGCAATAGAGAGAGGAGGAGGAGGAGGAGAGATGAGAGGTGCTGCTGCAGAACACACCTCATCTCCTCTTTCGCTGGAGGGATAGAGAGAGAAAGAGATTCAGTCTGTGCCAATTTTCTCTTCTGCTCCAGAGACAGAGAGGCAGAGTCGGGGAAGTGATATTTTAGGAATCTGTAGGGATAAATAAAGAAGAAGCGAGCGAGAACAGAGAGTGGGGCTAAAAAGAAAAAGGCATGTGAAGAATCTGCAAAATAAAAAACCAGAGAGGGAACAAATGGAGAAAGACGAAACGACTTGGAGGGATGTAGTCGACGCTTCTGCTGCGGTAAGACATTAAAAATATGATGGTTAAGTGTTTCTGAGATAACAGGACGTTGCAGGACTTACAGAAAAGTCACTCGTGCAGCAGCGGATGCATGCATACGCAGTCCCTTAAAGGTAGCAGGTGTGTGTTTGAAATGGAGAAGCTTTGAGGAGGGGGGTGTGAGATATGTCTGTCTGTTGGGGGCAAAAATAAATGTTTGACTCTAAGTGTGTGTGCTCGCTGGAACAGATTCAAATGCAGATTTTATTTTTTTTTATCTGCATCATCCAGCACCTTTATCTGTCAAAGCATCTCTGTTCCCTGCTCTGAAAATCCTCCGTGTGTTGCCCTGTTGCACAGCCTCTCCGTGTCATAGCTGCACAGCCCACACAAAGCCACACGGGAACATTTCATACATGTTCTTCTCATTTTTATGAAGCTTTTCTTCCATCCTACTTTAATTTGACTCTGCTTCTCGCTCTCTCCCACGTTGAACAAAGACAAGAAACCCAGATTGATCTAAATTTGTTTCTGATCTCCATGTTTTTTAACTCCTTGTTTTCTTCATGGCTGGCTGGTAGATCACAGAGATTATCTTCATCAACTCGTTCCTGAACTTAACTGAACACTTAGTTGGCAAAAGGAAAGAGGCAAGAACATAATATTTTTTAGCATATATTAGTTTTAAAACCTTCTTTGCCAGCTCCACTAAAATATTCCTAAGAAGTCCCGCAGTTATTAAAGTGGCATTTAAGTGAGTCAAAGGTCCATGATATTACATTTGTTAGAGTGCATGCTGCAAAAAAACAGATCTATTTGCATGTGTGAGAAAACAATGCATAAAGGTAAGAATTAGCTTCTCTGAATGTGTGGCTTTTAACAATGAAACAGCCAATTAATGTCTTTAGTTTGGAGATGATTGTTGCCTCAAGTTAGAAAATTTAGATATTTGAATTTTGTGTACAGTTGGAGAAGGCATGAAGTGTTACAGGTGGATCAGACAGATTTACTCTTCAATCAGTTGTAGCTTGAAAGAATAAAATCCACCCCCCCCCACCCTTCTGGGCCTCCTCTGCAGCTCTCGGCCCCCTCCTGCACCGAGAACCGCAAGTT
>JAVKLF010000110.1:12485523-12514542 GCA_034783495.1 Millerichthys robustus | reverse complement strand
ACAAATTATTGGTTTCATTTTGTCTTCTACCTCCAAAAAATCTAAATACGTCAAATAATAAAACTAAGTAACTATAGACACCATCAACTTCCTGCCACCCAAGAATATAATAATCATAATAATAATAGCACAGCAGCTACAAAAACAAATCTACTCACGCAGTTCTCCAACCTGTAGTATCTCACACAACATTCGAGTCAGCTGGATGGCACAGCGGCCAAAGGGACACTCGTGTTTATCCTCCCGGCTGCTGTTTTCCAGGACGATCTGTCACGATTAATAAGATGTGTTGGATATGTCTGACTTGAAAAAATAATTTTAAGAAGCAAACAAAGTTGTGTCGGCGGCCGACATTAACCCTGATGTACGTATCCTGATGAACTCTGGCCAGATACAGCATGTTATCCAGAGCCAGCATCCCAGGTGGAGTTTGGGTAAAATCCATGGCTGGGTTCACATGGTTCTGTGTTTGAAGCCAAGCGAAAGAAAAAAAAAAATACTTTTAACTTCTTTCTACTTGAATCAAATTAAGCTATTAAAGATAAATCTGTTGCTCACAGTGAACCCCAACATCTTGTAGTCCTTGGTGTACATGGCTTTCCTCTTCTCTGTACCAGTGGGATCACTTTCACCATCAAAAGCAATCCGACGCAGCTCAAAAATTATGTCTCTCTGAGCCTGTAAATGAAAACCAATTTAAACAGCTTATCAGCATAAAGACGGAAACATTTAACACGTAAGCACCAAAATAATAAAGAAAGCAATAAAACAGATAGACCAATCAGAAATGAGCAGATGGCTTTCACTGGCAAAAACAAACAAAAAAAATCTTAATTTTCTGGTCTGCTTGTTACGCCTGAAGCAGATCCATCAGAAAGTCATCTCCCCTGCTAGGGGGTTATCTCTATTAAACGTTCACAGCATGCAGGCTATTACCATTCAATTAACCGTGTTGTTCATTTAAACGTACCACAGAGGATTGCTTACATGTTGTTTTATTTTCACTTTATTTGCTGTAATGCTTTTGAGGACACTGAAATGAATTACAAAAAGAATTATCCAGCATTTTGGATACACAAGGAGTCGACTTAAATGTTTACCTGGTCATTAGGGTCCATTTTGGTCATCATTCTTTCTTCCAAAAGGTTAAAGGTCAACACCTGCAGCACATACAGCTGGTGTGCCATTTCCACTTTGATTGGTCGGTTTCCTCTGATGACGTGCTGGACCAGAACAAGTCAGTGTTTACAGCAAAGCTTCAACATTGATGCAGTTTGTGCATAAAACATTGAAGTGATAGAAAACAGCAACTTCCAGCAAACATAAAAGCAGCACATGGCACTGTAACAAACTGCAAAAATCTCCACAATATCAAATATCAGCTACAACTAAAGAAAAAAATGAACTAAAGCAAAGCGGCAGTGCAAACTGATGAAAGGTGAGACACGATTTTGTGCATCAAAAATGCTCAGAACTGCAAGGTTTTGTTCTGGGAAAGCTCAGGTGCCGCAGGATACTGGAGTGCTGAATTTTCCTCACTAACATTTGCATTTTGCAGCCAGTTCAGGCAGGCGTTTCTTAACAAATGCCAGAAGGAATCATTTTCAGAGCAGATTTTGGACTTGGTGCCATATCACATTTACCGGTTTCAAGTCACAGCTCTCCGAGGGAGGAAAGCTTTCTGTATTTCTCAAAGCTTGAATTAAAACTTAACAGCCGCAGAGTGATTTTTCTGATGGGAAGCTGCAATATTTTCATTCCTGCGCTGATACTTACATTCAGGATGATGGACCGCAGGTGTTTCTGAGCCAAGGTGCTCGCCATTTCCTGGAGATGCAAACAAGTCAAACAGCAAATCAAATAAGACGATTTATAGCACACCAAAGCCGCAACATGGTAACTTCACTGAAGTCTACAGAGATAAAATGGAAATTTTTATACCCTAAAGCTAAATTTTCATCACTGATTTAAACCATTTGGTCTTCAAACCCTCTTCAAAAATTACATTTAACTTGATTCTGTCAGCAGAGTCTGCCTGCTGCTGCAGCAAGCTGTGATTCTGTCTTAATTTGAATGGATTATGCAACAGTTGGCCATGACACAAAAAGAGCTACAGAGTGAAGAAGAAGGGCTGTGGGGCGGCATGAGCTGCTGAGAGATGCATACTCACAGTGAGGTGCTGCTCCAGTGGGTTAGTATACTCCTCCTACGAGTTGATGGCAGGGAGGAGGGACATGTGTGCGACAGTAATGGAAACAAAAAAGTGCAAACACATGGACCATGAGATACAGGCATACATCACCAGCACAGCATGCGAGGGAAGATGAATCATAGCAAAAAGGAACATCAAACAGTCATAATAGAGCTCACATGCTATACATTCATCATAGCTATGCATTAATTCATTTCAAGCCTTCACATTTATCAAATGAAATCCACCTCTCATCATCAGACTTCCTGCCTCTTTGCGCTGAAGCAAAAACTTATCCAGCGAGGGCCAAAGGAAATACAGAAAAGCTACAATGTAGAAATAGCTAAATCAATCTTTTAAAGAGAAACTCCAAACTAATTTAGTAAATAAGATGTTCTGGCTTGTAATTACAGTAATTGTAATTCAACAGTAGAGTCGAATTCACTTTGTACTGTAGATCTTTCTGTTGTTTCTCGCTTACTAAAACTGAACCAGCTTGCCCTCTAGTGGCCAATAAAAACATCTAAATATGAAGGCCAATACCACAACCATCCTTTTCTTTTCACCATCCTCACAGTTACAATAAACCCAAGGTCAAAACACTTATCAACATGTTCTTTTGTTCCCATTTAAAGTTTTTACATTAGAAAAACATTACATATGATCTTATTGCTTTAAGTTTGGTGTAAACAGCTTTTATATAGCAAGCTCATCCTAATACAGGGAAAAAGGAAAGATTTGTTTTCCTACACATAATCCTGTGCCAGCAGAGTGACTAGCAATACTGCTAAGAGTTCAGACTGGAAAATAAATAGGCAAAAACAACAGTTTACTTGACAAAGAGTTTAAGGTGTACTATATTAGTTTAACTCCTCTTCTTCATCAATAAATCACAGCTTATACAGAAAGCAAAATACAGAAACAAGACAAAAACAGAGTAATAAACAGTACAGTGTAAAATGGGTTGAAGTTAAATATTAAAATGACAACAGCACAGACAAAACAAATGCTACAGCAGACAAAAGGTCACTCCTTCAGTAGTTGTAAATTTGTGCTGCAAAGATATTGGTTTATTTTTAATCTGACTGAAATAGTTGAGAAACTAATGTTAATTTTACTAAACAAAAATATTACCACATGTTAATTACTGCCCTTTTTCCACATTCCTAGCAGCTAGTTGTAGCTTGTAGCAGCTAGCCTGTACAAGATAACTAACTTTTAGCAGCTAGCTTCGATATAAACAGGAACAAGTGTAATTTGGTTTCTGCTGTTTAATTTTTAATAATGTCCTCTGTAACATTGCTACAGCTAGCAATTGTTTTGTTAGCAAATATGCATATAAAAAATTAGGTTATTTGCTTTTGGTTGTATAAAATAACTGCTAAGTCAAAACATGAAAGAATTGCAGCCTCAGCAGATCCCCACTTTCCACACAAAATATTTAGTAGATGTACAAACGCCAAAACAAAGTAAATCCTTTTTGACCTAATATGTCATTATAGAGTCTACTATAAGACAGAATCCACAACATGAGTGCTTGCAGACAGACATTGGTTTTAACCAGTTTACTGCTGTAAAGATTAGCAGCATATTAGGTGAACTAAAGTCTGCAGCCGTCTAGCTCCAAACACCAGTCTACTGTGTAAAAATAACCTAGCTAAAAGTTGAATAGAATAATAGTGAAATGAATAATATTGACTTTCTTTAAAGTGTATTTAAGGTCAAAGTATTAGTATTCCAGTTAGATCCATCTATTATAGTATTCTGTCTTCATCTTTGCTGAGCAAGCAGTTCACTGACCTGCCGTCTGTCCTCTGGTGCCTTCAGGAAAAGGGCATTGATGAGAGCGATGGCATACGTCTGGATTTCCTGATTTGACCTGAGGAAATATCCAGAAGTGCAACAACCAGTTAGAAGCATCATGCTCCTCAAATACACCAAATTCTTTAAACTACAGACTACCAACTACTCTACATACAAAACAGGCCATTTTATCATCAATGCAAATTCAGGGACGGTAGGAGGATTTTTAGAAGCTTCTTCGCTTCTATTTTATACCTAAAGATTGTTTTTGCTTTACAATAACAACAAGCAAATTGTTTTGATCTGACAAAAAGACCAAACCCGGCCTCAAGTCTGTCTTGATTTAATGTTTACCTTAAGTTCATTTAATTTCTCATGAACTAATTAAAGGTACAAGAGACGGTACCATTTTTTAATCACTATTATTAATCTATGTATTTAGTTTTATCCACAATACAGTTTAAATTAAGACAATATTACTACCAGGAGTGCTGAATATTTCTATACATTTTTTACCTCAAGTATCCTAATCATAATAATCATGAAACATTTTCTCCTCCTTCCCTTCATAACAAGAGTTCAGGGAGTCCCTGTGCGTGTGTGTGTGCTCACACTTGCAGGTGCCCGATGAGTTGTCCCACGGTGATTTCCTGGGCGACCCGATGATAGAGGCTGTGGCTGTTCAGGACCATGCTCTCCAGGATGGCCAGGGAGCGCTGCAGGATGGATACGTCCACCATCGGCTGGTTCACATAGCCTGCAATCTGCACATTTTGTGGCTCATTTAGTGTAAAAGTGAAATATGACTGCACAAAGCTAAAAAAAGGCAAATCTAGAAACTTTAAATGAAAAAAAAAACACATTATGAGTTGCAAAAGTTGTTTTTAACGAGTGACTGTCAAGGCTGCAGAGAGGTTTATGTAGGAAAACTATTTCAATGAAAACTGAAGGAGCTTCAAATAATACAGGAAGTCGCTACACAACATCACCAACACACTTACAGCTTTAGAGACAAAAGGACGGTCAAACAATAAAACAAAAGCGAGTGGCTAAAAAGGAACCTTGAAATTCTAAACAAAAGCTATTTGTACGAAGGTTTGTGTGAAATTCCATCTGTTTGAAAAAGTGGAAGTACCTGTTTGATGAAGGAGAGGGAGATAAGATCCCAGGACACAATGCCATGATCCATCAGTTCCAGGAAAGCAGTGAGAGTGAAGGCCAACATCTCCCCAAAGCTCAAGGAGGGAAGTTAGACTTAATAGACATTTTCACCAAGTTTGCATAACTTACAAAACATATAACACAATTTCTCAACATATCTTTTAGGAAGCCGAGCTTAAAACTGAGAAATTCAAACAGATTTATTGCTTACTGGGTACCACTCTCTACGAGGCGAGCCAGAGTCCCGATGCCCTCCATGTTTATGAACTCTGCTGCAAACGTCGGGTCAGCAGACAGCTTAGCAAGCTCTTTCAGAGCCTCGAGGCGAGCATCAATACCATGAGACTGGATCCTCTCCAGGAGTTGACGAGCAGCACGAGCCTGTCAAAGACCGAAAATGTCACCATCCAAATACATTTCACTTCGTCTAACCCATTCCTAAATTGGATGCTGTCTCTTCACAGACCAGGATTAGTTCAGAAAAGTAAAAACTGGAGAACTTCATCTGCAAAAAAGTAGTTTTACACCATTTATAAAAGTGTGTTGATACTAGTTGTACCCCAGAATGTAATCAGAGGTTGATGTTTCTGAACTCAAATTATCATTTAATTTAGCAGATGGGAGTCATCTGCCACCAACGCAGCTGAGCGAGTGTGTGTGTGTTGCCCCGCATACTGCACAAATGACTGCACTTTAATAATAACTATCCCCGTTGGGAGAACTGGATGCTAAAAGTTTTACAAGTTCTAGTGAACTAATGAACACCCCACCAAGCCAACAGAACCCCCCGCTCCCCCATGAAGGTCAGAGCTAGTGATAAATTAATGAATGTCTGTATGTCTTCACGCGTGACCAATTCACTGCAGCTGGTGGAGACGCCAAAGCCAATACATCATTCGGCCAAGGAAGAGGAACACACGCAGCATGTTTGAATCTTTCTCTCTCATTGAAAGTTGCTGCTTCTACTGCTTTTGTTTTCAGACTAAACAATATTAACACTAAGAGGCATATATTTGTTTGACGATGTGTCCAAGTTTAGCTTCAAAATTTTGTTTTCAAAACCCTCAGAATGTCCTCTCTGTGAGAGTAATTGTGAAAATTGTGAGAGTTGTGTTTGAAAATTCTTATTCATAGACTTTCTTTTGGCCAAAGGTTCTTGAACAATAAAAACTGCATGAGTGGTAATAATACAGGCAAAATAGAGAAACAAAATCAACAAATTTCATATAAAAACCTTAATTTATTTATTTTTTATGTATCTAAACGTACTATTTGTTACTCTACATGTTCATCAAATGTTTAATTTACTTTCACCCCCACACTAGTAGAGAGTGAAAATCTTTTGTCAGAACACGATGACAAAAATGTAAAACAGAGTTTAACTTGTTTATAAATTAAAGACATTTTAAGTTTGACACCAACTTTACCGACAAAGACAACTACATTAATGTAAACACATTTAACTTACGGGGGAAATTGCTAATCGAAGGATGGTTCCATTTTTAATGTCACCTCGGCTCTGGAAAATAAGAAAGTAGTGGTGCTTAAGTTCAGTATTAATAAAGTCTTCAACACAAAATGACCAATAAAACAACAACTCAAACCTGTTCAGTGATATAGAGCTGAGGGCCGTCAGCGTAACGCAGCGCAAACTGCTCTGAGCCGGACAAGGACCAGCTGAGGACAGAGAAAAATATTGAAAATTAACAATGATTCAGGATGACTGTCGGGGGAAAAAAATGTGGGAATATTTAACAAAGCAAACTCCAGAATACATGAACAAAAGGTTGCTCGAGTCAGACCATTCCCTCCAGCAGAAAACCATTTACACAAGTGATAAACTGTACGGATTGTCATTCAGTGGGTGTTAACAGCAAAGTACAAATCATTTTTCTGCTGCAAATTTTAAAGAGAAGCAAGTGGGTAGATACAGTCCTGCAGAGAGATGGATGGTCAGGAAAATATAAGCAACACACAATGCTACACTTCTAAAATATAAAGGAAGAAAACAAACTGTAACTAAAAAAAATTACAGATTCAAACAATGAGTGTAAAGTATTATGGAAGAATTAATACTCAGTAATAGATTGGGTATACACACTGCTGCGACAACAGTTCATAACACTTTTACAATTTATTTTTGCCAATATTAAAATCAAACTCATGTTGGACACAATTTTATTTGATGGGATAATTTCAAAAATGAAATAATACTTACCCGTCACAAACTTCCCTAATTATAGAGGACAGAGGTCTCTTCTGCAAAAACAAAACACACAAAAACATAACAAAGGTAAACACTGAAAGTCTAAAATGCTGAGGTGTTTATTTTATTATGAGAAAGACTGCAATGGGCAACATTTAGTCAATTTATCATCTTAGGTATCACATCAGCATAATTATATACAGCTACTTTTCACTCCACATTACTTGTGCCTTTTAAATTAAAAACAAGTTCAAGATGTGCATCGTGTCTCTCCTTTCACACTCCATTTTCACTGTCCATTTGTGAGTCGTTTCAGCATGAACGTCACAAACTGGAAATGCCTTTAAGACAACAACACACCTGGTCCATCTCTATAAGCTGAGCATTGGCACCCGGCCATTCAATGGCAACCTTCACAATGTCAGCTGGGGGAGGCATGGTGGGTCTATCGTTTGCACTCTACAGGAAAAAAGAGAAGAAAATCTCTGTTGATAAGAATCAACAGAGATGTTTAGGACATTAGCAGCCTTCTATTGTTTTGACTAGTACAAGCAGCTGCAGTACATCAAGGTAAAATGAAGGTGCACAACATGGGAACTGATATTTTTACTGGTTTTATTAGACCAGTAATCGGGTCTGCAAGGTCCACTACTCTCCATGTTTTAGAAGTTTATCTACTTCAACACACTTAATTCAAATGAATACGTGATTTAGGGGTTTCTATGGAAGTTGACAACACTGAATCAGATGCATTGGAGCAGGAAAACAACAGAAACATGCAGGATAGTGGCCCTCTAGGAAAATGATAGAGTCTAAATAAGATGGTAAATAAAAACAACATCCCCAGGAAACAGTTTTGTCTTTCTATAATTATAATAAATCTACAGTATCAACTCAGTTTCTTTATTGAAACTCTTAACCACACTGAGCAGTGAGAGCTGGTAAGTCTAGTTTATGCAAAAAATGCAAATAATTTGAATAATAATAATAATAATAATTTATAACAAACATAGTGTTCACAATAAGTCAACCAGTATCAGTTAGTTTAATTGACAATACTTAGAGTATTGTGTGGGAATAAAGTGGGGAAAAAAAGAAATATACTGTATCTTTAATATATACCATCTGGTCATTATATAACCAGGTGACTTTTCAATGTTTTGCTTTTTAGAAATGTTGGTAAGGATCCAAAAACTGTGCACAGATGATTACCAAACAGAATAAAACAGGACAATATAGACCGGCAATGATTTTACTTTACGGTAATTTAGTGTTTACCTACATGCAGAATCTTCAAACTATAGCAAAACCACATACCCTGTCTACTTACCCAAGCCTCACATTTAACACTGACTATCGCTGCTTAGGCGTAACAATTTATTTCACAATCTGTAGAGGTTTTTAAGTTTAAAAATGAGAGAAAAAGCTCAGCAGGGAGCAGTTTTTCAGCATCAAGAGATTTCACTTCTATCTGACATGAAGAGAGCGTAAAAATGAAGCTGACAGGTTTGGCTGATGATTTGAAGACTGTGTTTTGGAGAAACAAAATGAAGACACGGCTGTTCTCCACTTTGTTCTGCTTACAGCGTCTCATCTGAGGAGAATATTTACTGCCTTATGCTGGATTCGAGGAAACCCTGAATTAAAAAAGCCTAAGTAAACAAACAACAGTGTTTCTTTGAGAACCATTAGTGCTGCACTATGCTTGAAGACTGCACCACGTGTTTTCAAAAATTTTATGTTTGTTCTATAAATAAATCACCTGCCTGTTTATACCAACTATAGCTGAGGTGGCTGAGAGGTATTTAATTTGGTATACAAAAATTACATTAGATGACATGTTGGAATCTGAACTACAGGGACATTTGTGACATTGTGATGGACTTGTGGCGTGTCCGGGGTGTACCCCGGCCCTCGCACTGTGACCGCTGTAGTTAGGCAGCAGGCGTTTAGATTATTGTTATAAGAATCATCTTTAATTTTTAAACTTTTTGGCAAATGAATTAAATTCACAACAGGAGATGAAATGAGTTTTAAAAACTGTGCAAACATGTTCGTCAGCTCTGTTCGGATCATGACGTTCAGACCTGTGGACCTGCAGGGGTCCCTTGCTCTGATGGAACAGATGTTGACAGTCAATCACCCTGCTGTACAAGATAACAGGACAGAGACCTCATGTCCTTTTTTCTCCCCTCAAACGAAAAACTAATTTGATTTGCCATGTGTGGGAATTACCACAAACAGCTTGAAGGTCTGTGCTGTTGAAAAAGTGGAAAATGTGAGCAGAAAACGAAGCCCTCGCTGCATCAGGAGACCCTAAGTGCCATCTGCTTAACACTAAAGGAAGGGTAGCCTGGATAACCCTGCTGACAATATTCTTGATGTTATAAATTACTTGGCAACAACGCATCAATCCTACACTCATGATCTGTGATATGATAATACATATAGACATTTGTAATCAGATTAGATCATTTCCACAACCACTAGCAACCTGTCCAGGTTGTACACTGCCTCTCACCTGTGAGAAATGAACCACCTCGCTATGTTCCTAAACAGAAACAACCAGGTTTAAAGAAAAACAGATGACTGAGTTTCCACAACATAATTAGAGGAATGTTTTTGATGATTTTAAATTATGCAAACATTTAATGTGTAAAACAAAGAGAAAAAAAATCATAAATAAGAGAATACTTCAGCTTCAGCAATAAGTAGGACTCATTGTTGTAGGCCTGATATGTAGACCTATAAAACAAAACACACACACCCAGGCTAGACAGAGACAAGTTCTGTAACTAAACGTGTGAGAAAGCCTGTGAAGCAGGTGGTTTATTTATTGCACCGAAGGAACATATGGAGCAAAACAATTTCATGTCAGTCAATCCTGCATTTTGTCACACAGAGACATTTTACATGATTGTGCTATTTGGTGTGTATATGTAGGGGGAATGCCTTTAACAAATGTTTATGATCACATAAACATGGTGTATTTTTGTAATAACCCAATTCAAGATGGCCGTCTCAGCCTAAGTAGCTTCATAAAACACAAAAATGGCTGTTTCAGTCATTTTACATATACTGAGCTAAAATGTGGTGTGGTAGTAGCTGACTGTTATCCCCAACAGATACAAGAGCTAGCTGATTGCACAAGATGTGGTTGTAAAGTTTTGCCATTAACTACTGGAATCAACTGTTTGTCAGCAAAATATCTCATACACCACTGAATGGATTTAAATGAAACCTTCAAGAAATACTCATTAGATTTATACACACAACTGATTAACTTTTGGAGTCAACCTAATTAAAGATGGCCACCACACCTAAGTGAACATTAAAATGATGAAATGACTATATAACTCAGGCAATTTTACAGATATTGAGCTAAAATATGATGTGGTGGCAGCTGAGAGTCATTCTCAACACAAACTCCGAGAGCCAACCCATTTTGTGAGATCTCTCATGCAAGCGCTTATTACATCAGTCAGTTCTCCTCATATTGTAGCTTGAAACTCATACATTAGCGTATTTCTTACCCTTAAAATTGATCTTTGTCTTAATTTTCAAAGTCATCTTAAAACATCTTTAAGCATGAGCACACTGAAGTAAAAGTTAATATGTTAAAAAGGAAGAGAGTACATTTATCAACAGGACTATGTGTGATAATAGCCAGATTGAATCAGGTGTGTCTGCTAGGACTTCCTGGACAAAGTGCACGCTCTGCTGCACGTCAAAACGTCTTCTGTTCCGTTTCCACGGCGCTGATAGCTGCGAAGCTGATGACAGTAACAAACAGAGGTGTTGGGAACCTTTTTTATGCTCTCTGTCATCTGATTGGACTCAGCTCTCCCGCACGAGGAGGTTTTCATTCAAGCCGGTTAACATTAAATTTGGCTGCACGCGCTGTCGCGGTATCTTAGCAACAACTGTTAAGGACTGCCTGACTGAAAAGAAATCCAACAGTGTGGCCTCAACTCAAAAAGACTTGTTTTGTGTCTTCCCTGCGATGCACCACCGGCAGCAGCAACAGCAGCAGCTGCTTTTCATCACGACCCGGATGTTTCTGACGCCATTTTAACACACTTTTTTTAAAAGTGGTGAGGGGGGATCTCCCCTCCAGATTACTGGGATTTAAAAAAATCTCATAAAAAAACAGTGGAGCGCCCAACTTTCATCACGTTCAGGATAACAAGTTAAACACGCAGCGCCTCCTCTGGTCACACGACGCTCATTAGCGCACACTGCCGCTGTGTGGACGGAACAGATTCGATGTGTACCAGCTCAGATCGTTCGCACTTAAAACGGTTTAACCTAAACTAGTTCACACTGTCGTTCAACAACTGATAGCGTTTCATCTCGCGCGTTCATTAGCCAGCAGGGTTTACCTGTTAGCATAACTCGCTCCAGCTAAGTTCTGAACATGTATATAATTACAAGTGAATATGCTAAACTGAATCGAGAAAAAAAGAGCTGACTGATGCTGGAGAGGCTGCTTTTACCTTATTGATATGGCGAAATCAATCCTAAACTCCGACCTTTAATTCCGCGTCGAACATTCACACAGACCCCTGTACAGGTGATGTAGGGCTTTTCTTTGTGAGAGAGTGCTAATTAAAGACAAACTCACTGTCTG
The DNA here is from genome assembly GCA_034783495.1 of Millerichthys robustus. Classification (NCBI taxonomy): domain Eukaryota; kingdom Metazoa; phylum Chordata; class Actinopteri; order Cyprinodontiformes; family Rivulidae; genus Millerichthys; species Millerichthys robustus. The sequence goes on along the minus strand of JAVKLF010000110.1, from coordinate 12,502,551 downwards.
TCACAGTAAGTAGTCACGTTATTAGAGGGCTCAGTCATCCATTTCAGCCTGTCCCTGTCTGCTCCTCCTTTGCAAACAGGCTACTGCTCGTCTCTCGGAGGTAAATGATGCTTTTAGGTTCACCTTGCGTGTTTTTTTAAGCCCTCGAATCGCGGCTGATGTCAGTATAGGTGCTACTTACCCCGTATCCGAGCCATCCACTGTCGTCTCATTATCTCCTCCTCGCTCCCAAGTGAGGGACTTGTGGAAAAGGAGGCACGACTCCACGCCTTGTAGGCGGGACGCGATGGAAAATGTCACCGTCTGCAAAGCTGCTTCTGTGTGGGCTCGAAACGACGTTTGGACCCCCGAAACCGTCAACTGCAGCACTATGTTTGAAGAACAGCCTCTGAGATGAGATGTCAGTGACGGGTCATCAGTCTCAAGTTCATAAGGTATTAACAGACAGCTAAACAGTGTCCTTTTATGTGCATGTTTTATAAAAACTAGCTAAAAATAAACAAACCCGAAGCTAAAATTGGCAAACCCGTAGCTAAATGTTAAGAGGAGCACACCGGCAGCTACAAGCTGAAGCTAGCAAATTAGTAGCAAAAAGCTATGATTAGCAGATTCATAGCTAGTCAAATAGTAGCTTAAATCTATAATTTGCTTAACAAAAGCATAAAAGCTAAAATGTTACAATTTAAAATCCCCATTAATTGAAAAAGAGAAATATTTTTGACAAATCTTAAACGTCACAGTATCATCTCCTGAGTGAGCTGAATGTTTTCACACCTGAATGGTTATAAATGCTGAAATTATGTTAAAGTAGTAAAAAATGTAAGAAAAATAAAAACTAAATAGGGAAACAAAACCGCTTCACAAAATAATCATTTAGGGGGATGGAAAACACAGCAAAAAAAAAAAAGCATAACAATGAAGAAAAAAAAACTGCAAAACAATTAAAAGAAATCACAACAGATATTCAGGCAGGTGCATTTCCAAAGTACAGCCAAAACCTTTTTTGTGTTTTTTATTGTAGGATTTTTCAGATATTTGAACATACATTTGAATGTGTTTTTGAGGTTTTGTAGAATGCCATACATTAGGTTGAAAAAGTTGTATTTTAAGTTTGGACTTTGCATTTTTAAGGGCTTCTTTTTTTAACCTACTTCAGTTTTATTTACGTTACCTTTTCTACTGATAAAACCTAACCCAAATCATAAGATGAAAGCATTAAAGTACAAAGATAAGTAAAGCAAATAAAAGCTATAAACTATTCTTTTGTACTGTATAAAAGAACAAATAAATCACAAAAAGTCCTACAATCATTGCTCCTGATGCTTCACACGTTCAACTGAAACTAATATAATGAAGATCACATGCACACACAATGATTCACATTACACTTTTATTTCACACTGAAACCAAGAGTACAGGAAAACATGTCCACAGCCTCAGTGTGATCAGTTAACATGGGCTCATCTCAGAGGAACGCTGCTGGTGAAACAAGCACACAACTGCACCTAAAGTCACAGAAGAAACAGCTCCGTACAGTCAGATCCACTTTAAATATCATGCACAACATCAACAAATTGTATTCTGACATATTTAGTTTCACAGATAAACAGATGCACCAGATCTCAGATGTTGTACAGGCACAGAAACAGATCAATTCCTGATTGGGAAAAGTTTTAAATGGAAAAAAAACACCAGTTTTTTTATTATGAAGGGAGGGTGTAAAGGCAGAAATGTACACCAAGACTAGTTAAATTCAACCCATTCACTTAGGGATTTGTCATTTTGCTTCTGAATCTAGAGTAGCTGTATGCTCAACGATACATTCATTAAATCAACAGGTATTTCTTTTTTTGACAATAAGTTTTTCATTTTAAAAATGCGAAATTTCACAGAAAGTCTTCTCTTGATCCTTGAACTATTTGTGTAAATTCCAGTATTAAATAAAGAAGATAACAAGAACCTGTAAAATGTCAGTAATATAGGGAACGTTGAGGGCAACAATGTACATCTTTTACTACCACATGTATACTCAGAAGCATACAAAACACACAGGCAAAGTGACATCAGTAAGAACAGGAAAATAAGGATATTTAAGGCTTTTAACACCCAACTGTACATTGACACAACATCAGAGTTTCAGCAAGAGAAGAGTTACAGGAGTGATTTGCCTTTAATGCAGCACAGCATTGACACTGAAAACACATCAACACTGAAGGCTCAAGTTTGCCATCACTGATGGGAGTTTTTCTCACCCCAGACAAACCAAAAGACCCACACAAATGTTTAACAGGAAGAAATAAAGTCCACATGAAAACAACGCTGAGAAATTAAGAGGCTGTTAAAAAAAAGTTTTCCACTGACAAACTAGACAGTAAATGGGAACTTTCTTTGAGGTAGAGAATGAAGCATGGAATAAATCATTAAAATGTGAGCATGGTGCTATTTTTAACCATTAAAGCCAAATGAAAGCTGTAAAAATGTTAAGACTGCTCTGCTAATCCAACAATTCAGAAACTACAGCCTCCAAGTTTACCTCCAAGGATTTAGGAATCAGATGAAAATCAAGCACAGTGCTATTGTTTCTTATATACATATTACTTTAAAGGAAAACAAGATGTATATACTTTAGATTTGGCTTTTATGGGTTATGATTTGCCCAATCATAAATGATTGAGTTGGTTATAACAGCATGACAGGGAGAGAGGTGTTCTCAAATTCTGTTAGCTCAAACCCCAAAAATAATGCCTAAGTTTTCAACAAAAAGCTGGCACATCTCATATTCATTCCTACATGTTTTGACAGATTTATAACTCAGCTGTTTTATAAACTCAGGGATGAATTAGGCTAATCAAATTAATTCACAACTATACGAGAGCAGCAATCATGAATAAATCACCCTCACAGTTCAGATAATTAAATATGACAAAGCTTCAGATGAGATCAAAGGTACTGTGACAATTTTCAGCTGAGGTCAAACGTTCCACACTCACAGATTCACAGGCTTTACAACCGTGTGGTCCAAACTCAGCCTTCATTCTGAATTACTTTACAGCAAAGAGTTTCTATGTTTCAATCAGTAAAACATTACATGCATAGCATTTTCACACATGAATCGTTGCAAAAGGTCCATATTGTGTCGTAAACAACTTGCAAAAATAGGAATGAAGCTATTCATTTCATTTACAAGTTATTAATTATTATTAGACATATTAATCTGTTTGAAAGTATAAAAAAAATAAGTCAGAATTGAGGTAAATCTGTTTTAAACCACTTCCATGTTGTCTGTGCTGAAAATCTGAGCCTAAAGTTGACCCAGCATCTTTTAGATTTATATTTATTCTAATAAACAAAGTTTATCATTAACTTTTAATAAAAAGCAGGATATAGTGTCTTTACTTAAAAAAAATAAGTGAGCAAAATCTTGGGGTGGGTGTTAATGACCACAAGAAGTGAGAATCTAATTAAGTTATATGTTTAAAATTCTGGGCCACTCAGCAATCTGGTTACTAAAAGAAAAGTAATTTAAGGCAGGAGGGACAATAAATAGTTACATTTGCAATTAGATTGAGTTTTTATTTGCATTTATGATAAAACACTTACTCCATTTTGTTTGTTATTTTCATGAGGTGCTTTTGACCAGTCACTAAATATATAAATTATTAAAATCAGCCATTCAAAAATGTAAAACAGGAAATGCTTCTCTTTTTTACAATGTGTAAAAGTCAATCCTGTAAATAATGACTGCATTAAAACATTCTAAATTTTAGTGCAACTGGGCAGCAGTTTCTGGACTTAAATTTGAATCCATACTAAGTTTTTTGGCCCTCCATCTCGGTCTCATTTAGCAGCTCTGATGAGCCTAAATTTCATGACGTCTTTAAGAAAACAATATTTTTCAAAAAATAAAATAAAAAAAGAAGAGCAACGCTATATAAAGAACATGTAGTCACATATTAGATACATATCCACAAAGGTTTTAATTAATCGTAAACAATGTGTTACAATGGCTTAGTCGGTTTTCTTTTTATCATTTAACAGAACAGCGACTGTAGGTTGGAACAGGGGTTAATCTGTCAAAAATGCTTTTATTAAATCAAATTTACAAACTGTGCAAAAGATCTTAAGAACCTAAATCTGACTAAACACAAACAGCATAATTAGCTTTAGTTGTATTTACAATGATTCATTTTTACAATAGATTTTTCTCTTTCATGCTTCATTATTTGATGCACTGAATTACCCACCAAAATCATTAAACCATTAAGACAGCATGAAAACAAAATGATCAAAAGTTTTATATTTGGGCAATTCATACAGCAAGTTATTATCTTATCTACACTCGTTAGGTTTGTTTCTTTGTAACGAAGGCAATTTATAATAAAATATAGTTCTGGAAATCGATTTTAGGGTGTTCCATTTAAGTGATCTCACCTCAGTTCTGGGTTTTATTGATTGGTTTTGAAGAAAATAGTAAATTCTATTTAAATGCATAAATAGTAAATAGGCTCAAGCAACTCTATTCTAGAAAGCACTAATGAAATGAGATGAACAGAGGAAGAGGAAGGCAGTGAAAAGGCCAAGAGGAAGAAAATAAATGAGATTGTATGTTTGTGAGGCCACTACCAGCCTGCTGTATCCCAGCTTTCCTCGGCAGCTTTTGAAGGACTCTTCTTTGTCTTGCCCTCCGCGTTCTCCCAGTTGTTGTCCCAGGCTTCCCAGCTCTCCTCTGTGCTGTGTTTGTTGTTGGACGCTGCTCCTTCAGAGCCCCAATTGTCCCAACTGTCAGAGCTCTTCTTCGCCGAATTATCTGGCATGGTCCAGCTGTCACTGCTGGGAGATTTCTTCTCCTTTAAGGAGTTGTTGCTGCCAAAAGTTTCCCAGAAGTCCCTTGAGACAGGCTGGCTGGAGCTGCCTTGGTAGCCCTCGGTGGCATCCATATTTTGGTAGCTCTCTCCACCAGATCTAAACGCAGACAAACAAAAGTAGAATCCAATGAGTTGCATCAAAATCATACAATGTTTTAGGTACGCATATCAGAGTTAAGCTTATATTGAATTATAATTGTTGTTAATTACCCATCTTGCGGTTTTCCAGATATCAGATTGGTCAGTTTTGCACCTGCTCCCTGCATCTAAAAAAATAAAAATAAAAAATAAACAAAACAAGTACTTCAAGTCCTAGAACAGAATTAAAATTAAGGGGAAAAAATACAGAAAACTATCAAAACATTATTTAAATTGACACGTTTACAATAAAATTCAATGTTAGCAACAAATAGAAACTTAGCAATTCAGTTTTAACAAAAAACAGAGTCTGTAAACTATTCCTAAATGTTTTTACAGTATTACATCACGACAGCTTTCAATGGCATACTCACCACCAGAATAATAATGGCAGCAAGAAAAACAAGACATCATATTGAATTAGCATCATTCAATCTTATCAACACTGCAAAACCAGTCTCCCGAGAGAGTTACAAAAGAATAAAAAGAAAAATCAAAGGACCTTCTCTGCCGTTGCACAAACGTTTAAACTCAAAGTAAAACTCAGTGTTCAATCTGAGCAGTGTCCTCTCACTCAGGAGGCTGGTTTTGCATCGGTACAGCGTGGCAGACGTCTGCCTATCCTACCTTGTTCGCCAGCCCAGTGATGCTGACCGTCATTTCATCTAGTAATTTGCCATCTTTGACCTGAACGAACCAAATTTTTGTTTTAAAAAAAAACTTTAAAAACAAAAACAAACAGGGGTTTGTTCAAAATTGGTTTAGTATTCGAATCAGGTTGTGAATATTAATTTCTGAAGATGAGAAAAGTGAGAGTTTTGTTAGAAGTACCGTTAATTCACAACAAAGTGAGACAGAGGCAAAGCAGTTTTTTTTAAAGCCCACATATGACAAATAGTATACCTTTAATTACTAATGCCAGCTGTACATTAGAAGACAAAACCTTTTTGTTTTAATTTCAGTTGCTGGCCTTCTCATAGAAGGGAATATGTGACCAATGAGTCTGTCTGTTTTTGGAATAAATTAAAAATGTTAAAGTCACTTCTAAGACATGTCCTTTGTATTTGGATTCATGTTTATCCCATCATCTGTCTAGATTAGAAGAAGAGTCCAGCAGCTGCTCACTTGACAACCACAATTAAAAGTTGCTACGCAGAAACATGTTAGCAGAAAACACTTACCAATACCTCAAAAAATGGTGACATTTATGCAGCTCGAAAGAGAATCCCAAAACAGGAAGCCTTTGTAGAAGCAGACGCTTAAATACAGAAAATCTGAGACAGATCTGCCCTTCTGACCACCCAACTAGTATGGAGTAAGTCCCTCTGTTGCCAACAAAACTGCTCAGACATATTAGGAACATTGGTGAAAAACAATAATTGGGTGTTTCAAAATAGCTTTTACTTGGATTTTAGTAACATATCTGAAAGTCCATCTGATTATGAGGAATGTTCTCTACAGATCATCACCAACAGATATCATCAGATCAATTTTGTAAATCTGGATGAAGAGTTGAAGTGATTAAATGTTTGGGGACTGGACACTGTGAAATTAATTATTTGTGAATATCAAGATGTAGCTTTATTCCCATCAGTAAACAAGATGAACAGAGTAACTTAAACTGAGAGTGGTCAAACTGTTTTGGCAGATCTGTCTATTTTCAAATGAGGAGCTGCTGTTTGTGTTTTCTCCTTTTTTTTTCTTTGCAGAATATGGTAAGACAATCTCACCCAAGTACAAGGACTCCATTTTTTTTACATGATCACTAAGAGTTTGACTCAAATTCCAATTCTAATAAGAGATTTCAGATTTAGTGCTAACTAGTTTTAAAAATTTACATCACCAAAAAATGGGGTTTTAGAAAATGCACAATTAAGAATTAAATCTAAATAAATTATTTTTTATTAAATGTAGTATTTTCATTTACAATGAAACACTAAATTAGCTCTTTATGTTTTAAATGAAACTATAAGCTGAGAGAACCACTCTGGATTGGAGGGTCAGAGTGCAACGCTCATCTTGTGGTTTATTTCCTGCATCAAAGGGATGGACAAGATCTCAAGGTGCAGCTGTAGAGAGGAGGGTGTCCAGTTCTGTTGGCATCTTCAAGCCATGACCTTGTTGCCTGCTGCTGAAGGTGAAGCAACTGGGATGAGAGTCAGCTCCTATAACCCTTAGCCTATGATTCTCTACTAGAAGAAGGTGGAGCGCTCCATCCATGAGGGTAGTATTTGCTTCAGATTGAAGAGTTCAAGTATCTTGGGAGTCTTGTTCACATGTGACGGTAGAATGGAGCAGGAGATGGATTAAGGCCTAGTCTACAATAATGAGGGTGTTGCTTCAGTTTATCGTAGTGAAGGAGCTGAGTCATAAAGCAAAGTTCTCAATTGACTGGTCTGCCTATGTTGTTTGACCAAAAGAACAAGCTCCCAGATACAAGTTGCTTAAATGGGCTTCCTCTGTAAGGGAGGAAGGGCTCAGCCTTGGAGACAAGATGTGGATCATCCAAGAATCATAAAGAAGTAGAGGTCCTTTGAAAAGCAAGCTTTGCAATTAAAAGCTGAAAGCATGATGTCAAAATATCGTGGCTATTATGAATGTTCAAAACATAGGTCACATGGACAGATAATAAATACAACAGACTTTTCTTGAAATCTCTCAGTTCAGTCCCTGACAGGTAGTTTTATTTCCCCATTTAAATCACAGACTTTGTCATATAATGTAAGCTGGCATAGAGAAAATAAACTAGCATAGACAAGCAACAGAGAAAATAGCACATTTACATCTGAAGCCGTTTCTGTGTAAAGCACTGCATCCCACCACCAAGTTCAACAACTTCAAACATCAATGTTACCTTTTCTTGGGTAGGTTTGATAACACTCTCATTTATTGTCTGTCCTAACTCTGTGGCCTAGTTGGAAGTCAGAGAGGAGAGTCAACTTGAATAAAACAGAAGTTCAACATTCACACTGGTGCCAAACGTTCCTCGGCTGCATCAATAAACAGACCAGTTCTATTCACAATGACAACAGAAGAGCTCTAGAGGGTGCAATGATGCAAAAAAATAATGTGCTGCAGATTTATCTTTAATGTGTTTGCAGTGTTGTCAGTAATTAAAAGTCTAGTTTGATTAAATGCAATCAGATTATGATACATTTGTAATCAAATATGCTCTAAACAACTAAAATTTATTAAGAAACTGTGTTAGTTTTCAAGAAAAAAAAGTGACACGTTTCCTGATTTCAATCACCTAAAACAGGGGGGGACATCTTCAAGACATAGTTTTTGACTTCAAGAAGCTGAAAGAGCACCACACTCCTGACAGCATCCTGACCCCTCCCATTCTGATCAGCAGCTGTTAACACTGCTGCCCTCCGACAAGCAGTTCAGGTCCTCCAAATACAGAACCAACAGAATGAAGAACAGTTTATTCTGTGGACCATCAGGACTCAGAACTAGGCTTAAAATCCATCTAACAAGCGCAAGGTTTCTTCAGTGTTAAAAAAATGAGAAATCATTCACATCAAATTCCTACACCCATCCTTCCTTTATCCGTTTTTCCCTCTCTCTTTCATCTACATTGTGCCTAATACAACACTGTAGATTAGTCAAAAGTCAGGAAACTAAACTGAAAAAGAAATTATTACATTCAAATTACATTCAATTACAGCTAATGGGGGGGGGGGGTGGGGGGGGGGTGTCATGCATAAATTCATAAGCAATTACATATGAAAATTAGGGGTAAGAATATTCAGAACACATCTAATGTCACAACACAGACTCCAAAGCAGCCTTTAAAAATAATTTGTCAACTTAGAATATCAATGTCAAGACAAGCACTACTTGGTTTAAACAAGCAAAAGCATGTGAAGTCAACATTCAGCAGCATGCTGTAAAATGTTTATAAGATTTAAAACAAATGATAACAAATTTTAAAAAACTGGATGCAATAAAAATGTCAAAAAAGGGGGACCATGCATCTATAAATGGCTTTTTACCGGTTCTGGTGGGGCTTTATAGCCCCTTAACTACATCCACAGAGGGCAGAAAGATATTAGTAACAACATTATCATAAGTTCAAAGCTTGTGCCATGTAATAAGATGAGTTTATAAATAAAAGCCACATACTGAACGTGAAAAAGAATTCTTACCTTTAACGTTGCTTGGTTTGCTAGTTTTGCTGTCTGCAAAGTGGTAAAAAAAAATTTTAAAAGGGGTAGTTAAGTTTTTAAAGAGTTCTATTTTTATCCAGAGACTGAAATTATGAACTGTTCACTTGTTTTTGTTTAGATACACTCACATTATCTTTGGCAATTGAAGCAAACTTGCTGGCTCCAACAGTGAAACTGCTCCATCCCTAGGTAAACACAAAAAAACATAAATACACAATAACCATGAGGGGAAATATAACAAGAACATCCCATCAACAACCTGCAAAATGACCTACTGAATAAATTGAAGACATGGCATTGTTCAGGAAGTCTTCGTCTTTCTTCTCTGGTGTCACAGTGTTGCCAAAACCAACATAACGAGTCTCCTGGTTTCCACTGTAACCTCCTCCACTGAAGGAACATTTTATATATTAAGTTAAACATAAATAATAAATGCTTGATATGCAGCAAACAATATCATTTGAACTCAACCAACCTCTGGTAAGAATTAACGTCATCAGACAACCAGTCCTCAAAAGCTTTGTCACTAGAACTTGCCGAGTTCAGTCCAGGTCCTCCAGAGCTGAAGTGAGAGAGTTTAAACTCAGATACGTAACAACTGTGTTGATTATTACATGCAGTACTGGCTTGTTTAAATATTTCATTTTACTTACCGATGGGAGGTTGCAAGGCTGGTCTTGGGTTGAGGTGGTGTCCAGTTCTTGGCAGGAGACGTCTCAATGGACCACTCCTTCCCCTCGGCTAAAGTTGCAACCTGTTTTATCAGACAAAGAGTTAATCCTTTTGAGTATTTATCTAGTTAGCATAAACACAGTTAAAATTAAGTTCTTCCTTTATTCATTTTAAAATTAATTGATGAATTTGCCTTTATTCTTTCATAACTAACAATTTACCAATCTATAGTAGCATGAACAGACTTGTTAACCAAAATACATGGAGCTATTAAAGACATTTAATCTAACTTGAGTTAAATCTTCTAAACCTTTAACTGTGAGTCTCACCTTGTCTCTGAAGAGTGCAGCTGCTCGGCTGTTGTATTTCTCCTGCAAATTCCAGTTGGGGTCATAATCATCTTGGAGTTCAAGAAAGAGGCGAAATTTCCCATTTCCTCCTGCTTTCATTTTCTCCAGCTCAATATCTTTCCACTTGTCCATAGTGACAGAGCGCACAAAGCTGAAACCAGGACCATACAAAGACAAAACATGTTTGTTTGACAGGAAAAGCAAAACATTTTACAAGATGTTCAGTGGCTTCTAAATAAAATTGTTATAATAACAGGAAATAGTTCCCAACACGTGAGTTTCAAACTCATATTGTGGATGTTTATACTTTGGACCAAAGTGCTCATTTGTAACTTTACAGTGCTTTGAATCTCTCCCACCTGAGATGGACCCCCAGGCCTCTGTGTTTTCCAGAACACTCAAGGCAAATCCAAATGCCGTATGTCACACTGACCCACTGAGGATTAAAAGCCCCGCACTCAAAACACAACTGAAAAGAAAGCAGACAGACAACTAATGATTGATCAGTATATATGGTTTAAAAAAAAAGTTGTCTTGTCAGGTCATTTTTTCAACATTACATCTGATTATAAAAGTCAATTACAATACTAACCAATTAAGAAAAATTTCCATTAAATTATTTTTATTCGTGTAAACAAAAATCAAAGGATATAACTTGATGAAGTTTAAACAGGCACTTTAAATGTGTCTATCAGGATCCGCCTTTGGGATAAAAAAAATTGTCTGTGCCTTACAATCCCCCACAGGCTCCAGAACAGAACAGTAACAATGTGTTAAGTATTCAAGTGTACGCTGCTTATTTAATGAAATACAATATTATGACCCCTATTTTCTCTTTTCTTACATTATTCTCATCTTGTGTTCTCACTTCTTTCAGAACTCTTCTAGTCCTTGGACTCGCCATGATAACCCACACTGAAAGAGAATTTTAGCAGATCTTATTTTAGTACAATAGTTAGCATCAGAAGCAAACTGTTCAGTTAATAATTTTAACTGAACACAGGCAGCACAATCTAACACACACACACACCAAAAAAAGAAAAGAAAAAAAATCACAATAGTGTTCAACTTCCCTTTGTGAAAATAACCATATGTCTTGTTTGGATAACAATAGTTTATTATGCTATTTTGAAGATGCATCCTAAAAACTGGACCTGCTCCACAGACAGGCTTCTTAGAGTTTGTTTCACGCCTGGAAAGAAAATGAGCTCAACTACAAGAGTTAAAAATAGTCAAATAATGCTAAATATTCATCAGATCACAGGCTCCTGCTGCTGGTTTGAAAATGTTGCCATACATAATTATTCATCAGTCTTCTCTGGACAGCTATTGTCAGCTCAAGGTATGTGAGCGGGACACAATGTCCTTTTCATGAAAATTAAAACGAGACAGATAGTCAATGAGAACATTTTGTGTTTTGAATGAAATGTTAATTACAATTAATTAAAATAAATTCACTTTATATTGTATATTACCTCTAAAAAGGCTTTAGGAAAAACACAATAAAGTATTATTTGGAATATACTGTCGAGAATGAGTATCACTTCTTCACGAGAAGGAAATTCAATTACTGATGAGCCCTAGTTTGCAGTCGTGTCAGGTTTTTCGACACGACTGATTTTTTACAGAAATAGAAATAAAGATGTAAATTTAACATACAGAAATAGGGATCGCACGTCGGGTCATATGTGAAATTAGATTTTCAAAAGTTGCCAAATGTACTCAAAATGAATTGAAATTTGACTGAACTGATTGATTCGCGGCGCTAACGTTAGCTAAGCTAACCTCCGATTACCTGACTGAGACCGACGAACAAGAAGAAAGACGCCGCTTTCAGACTCCGGAGGCTCCGCTGAGTAACTCCACCAACACCAAGAAACAACAGAGGTTGAGCTGTCACAGACTGTGTCAAACACACACAAGATGGTTTAAAGATGTTAAAAGCCGGTAGCCATGTTCCTGTTTGCATACGTTGGCAGAGCAATGCATCATGGGAAGAGCCTTCTTCTTCATCTTTGAAATTCAAGTTGTGTCTGACAATCAGTTTTAGAGACGTGAATCTGCCACCTGCTGGACAATAGTGTTACTACATAACGGCTTTTCTTGCAGTGCCTGTGACCTGCAAACATTTTATTGCATTAAAAGTTTGGCATGATGCATACGATTTTACTTGTTTTCTCACATACTGGTATATTTTTTCTTACTTGGCGCTACCAAAGTAAAGCAGGAAGGGATGACCAAGGGGAACTTGTACAATAGTTTGAGATGTCCCACTTAGAGTGGATGTTGTGATTTAGCAAAAGTCATACTATTTTAAAGTTGCTTTTGAATGAAGACTTGAGTTGTGTTTTTCCCATCTTTTAATCAAACATCTTTTCAAAAATTTTAAATCGAAATTGAAAAAACAAACAAACATCAGAACAGATAAGGTTATCGTGAAGAACCTGGGGGATTAAAGTGCATCTCTGCCTCATGTGCTGACCTGTTATATAACTGTGTCTTCCCTTTAGACCAGGAGGATGTTTAACCAATGCTAATCGCTGTTCTTATCTTCTTGACAGAAACATTTAAAAGGAGAGTTGCAGCAGACAATTGAGCCTTTTTGTCCCTGCATCAAGATGAACACGTCAACGAACTTAAAGGTGCGCTTACCAGTGTTGGTGTTGGCATTAGAGCTGGTGATGATAGCTCTTTATGCCGTCTTTGTCACCTATGATGACAACACCAATGCAAAGCTGCAGAACAATGAGACCGACCCGATGCAGAACTCCTTGTATCGCGATTACCCGTACTTTGCCGATGTGCAGGTGATGATTTTCATCGGATTCGGCTGTCTTCTAGCCTTCTTCCGCTTCTATGGCTTCAGCGGAATGGTCTTTAACTTCCTCACAGCCACGTTTACGATCCAGTGGGCCATCCTGATCCAAGGTTTCTTCCAGTTTTACCATGACGGTAAAATTCACCTGGGGGTGATCAACCTGCTGAACGCAGAGTTCGCCTGCGCTGTGGTGCTCATCTCATTTGGTGCTGTGCTTGGAAAGACCGGTCCTGTTCAGCTCCTGGTCATGGCTCTGCTGGAGATCCCTGTCTTTTCACTGACAGAGTGGGCTGTGCTGAAGTACATCAGAATCAACGATGCAGGAGGCACTATTCTTATTCACCTGTTTGCGTGTTACTTTGGCCTCGCGGTGACGTTTGTTCTATACCGCCCAAGTCTGAACAATGGTCACCCTAAGGAGACCACAGGTTACCACTCTGATATTTTATCTGTGATGGGAACCCTTTTCCTCTGGGTGTTCTGGCCTTCGTTTAACTCAGCCCTGACTTTTAAAGGTGATGATCAGCATAGAGCAATCCTCCACACTTTTATAGGCCTGAGCTCATCGACCATCACAGCCTTCGCCCTCTCTGCCATGTTCCACAAGAGAGGTAAGCTCACAATGGCAGACATTCAGAATGTGACGCTGGCAGGTGGTGTGACCGTAGGAGCTTCTGTGGACATGATGATATCTCCCGTAGCTGCGTATGCCCTGGGTGTCATGGGCTGCACCGTGTGCTTCTTTGGTTACAAGTATCTAACTCCTTTTTTGGCCCAACGTATGAGGATCCAGGACCAGTGTGGCATTCACAACCTTCATGGACTCACGGGCCTCATATCCTCCACAGCCGGGATCTGCGCCATCCTCCTGGCCTCTGAGGAGACCTACGGGCCCAGCTTGTACCAGACCTTTTCACACCGTGCTCCACCTGAGGGGGATCCCAAGTTGCTGGAGCTGCAGGAGCTGATCCCTGGTTTGAAGCCAGGCTTGGGACGCACCGCACAGGAACAAGCCCTTTATCAGGTGGCAGCTGTTTTCTCCACCATTGCAGCGTCCACAGTTGGCGGGCTGCTCACCGGGTTGGTGATGAAGCTGCCATTCATGGCGTCGCCGTCCGACGAGGACTGTTTTGATGATGAGCTGTTCTTTGACATGCCCTCTGACTTTGAAAGTGTCGAGGCGCTCAAAAACTTTTTAAGCTTAGAAGAAAAAGAAAAAAACAGTTCTGTAAACACTAAAGTTTGACATGTGGAGACTTTTGAGTGCAGTCAGTTTTAACGTGAATGTCATTTTATATATTGTTAAATTACTTTTTCCTATCAAGCAGACATTTCAACCTAATCTTTGCCTTGTTGCTGAGATCAGAAAGAATAACTGTTTTAACCCTCCTGCTAGACAACAGGATGGTTTAAAAGGAAATATGGAAAATGTTTTTTTTTATTAAATTATGTTAATTCTGCAACCCAATAACAAGTAAAATGTTTTGTGTATTAGCTCTGGTATGGTCTTTGTTTTTTAATATGTTTAATGCTTTTGTTTTACTCCTGTTGGGTTTTGCTTTAGTTGTTCTTGATTTGCAGTCAGCCCTATTTTGCTTGTTCTCAGCTTTACTTCATGTTGCCTTCTGTCCCGTCCACAGACAAGCTGCAAACATGCAAATAGTATATTACCTACCTACAACTGTGAGACCATGGAACAAAATGGGTTAGTGCTGTTTTGAAACAGCTCAAATCTCCAACTTTGTTTTGCAGTTCATGCCAATGCTCTTTTATAGACATAAGGGTTGATTTACACTATTATTTACAGAAACAATTACGATCATTTACAAGAGCAAATACTAGCAGCAGCCAGCTAACCCTTTTTGCATACATATCAGAATAGATCTACCAGAATAATTGTGCAATGCAATACTAATAACAATGGAAAGGTTTATAAAAACATAAAATAAGGCCAAAGGAAGCCAACAATCTAAACTGACAATTAAAAATGTTCATCAGCTGGTGAAAAAAACCCCAATATTTTGATCCTTTATTTCATTTTAACAACCTTAACATAAAATTTTACAAGCCAACAGTTGTGAATCATCTGTAAAACTCTGTCGCTGATCCACATATAACTTTAATAAATAACTTATTTGTGATTTTTTATTCATATAATGTTCATTACAGCGGGATCAATATAAACTATTTACTGCCCAACTTTGTTTCGTTGAATCCTTTTACAAATCCCAGCGTAATATAATACACTTGTTCAAATTAACAACACAAGAAGTCAATAAATCCGTTTATATTCCTGAGCTATGAGCAAAGGCTAATTATGAATGAGTCCTGTTTGCTGAAGTTATACTTTGTCCTGTAGTTCCAAGGGTTGAATACGACCTTTATTGCCTTTTATTAACTGATGGGATCAAAAAGAACTCTTATCTAATTATGTAGAATGTAGTTATGACTGAACAGGATTTAATCAGTGATTATAAAACATTGATGTTCATTTTCATGTTTAAAAGTTATGTTTCAATAATGTTCTTACTGTAAACTTGTGCAAGATCTTGTATCATTTCTAGGCACTCTTTACAATGGTTTTGGCTTTTTATATATTTTTTAAGAATTAATTTTTCTGTTAAAATGTGCATTTACAGTTACATGACTCACATGCAAACTTCTTAAAAAACTGCAAAGATTTAAAAAAATTATATTGCATATGGTTTGCAGAAGGTTTGCCTGTTTGTCACAAGGTTACATGAAATTCACAAACACACACACACTCACACACACGCCAAGACTATTGAGAATCCACAACTAACCCAACATGTGTGTGTGCATGTATGTTCAATCTGTGGGAGGAAATTAAAGTATGCAGAAAAACCCACACGTGCACAAAGAGAACAGACAAACCCCACACAGGAAGGCAATATGCAGTAAAAACCTTTAAGAGCAGATGATCTGAAAGGATGTCCAGATTATTTTAAATCTTTATTTCACTGTTGGCCCCTAGTTGTAATAAGTAAAAAAACAAAATAATTGTAATGTTGGTCAGTTTGCTCTTGTTACAAAAATTCAACAGATTGATATATCAGTCACTCTGCATCCTGTTACTATGCGCAAAAACACACTTACATGATCAGATTTTTACCAACTTTGATGTATTAGAAATACTTGTAAAATCCCATGTCTGAAAAAAGTTAGCTGTTGTATTTTTTATCATCACACATGCAGAAACTAAGAGGAATTTATAACTAATAATCACAAAAACAGAAGGATTAACTCTGTTCATCTCTTTTGTTCTAACCCTCTGTTGAACAATCATTTTACAGCTTTAATAACTGTAAAAGTAGCTTATCTCCAATGATGGTTGATTTTTTAAGTGTTACTGGTGATAAATATACTACACAGTCAGCAACATCTTTCCCTGCAGAAAAGAGAAAGCACAATTCTTCCTACATACACAGATTTGCACTGGCTCTTGAACATCCAGTTAGTCTGACAGAAATAACTGCCCCAGATAGGGTGCACCAGAAGTGCTACTGCTTGCTGCCCCAAGCCCCTGTTTGTGCTGATAAATAATCACAGAGATATTTATATATCACTGTTTAAAGGGAAATTGACAACTGTGTAAAAACTTATATATTTGCATGAATTGCTTTGAACATGTTTAGGTTTGAAGACAGCAGCAATCCTCTCTGGTCTTTGCACCGCAATCAGCTAAGCCAGTCTAATCAGAAATAAACCCAATTTCTGTCTGCAACAGGAAGACACTGACTTTTCATATCTTTACTACATAACACCACATCAAAAAGCAGAAGAATCTTTTTGAAGTTTACCCGTAACCTGAGGACTCATTTACGGATCGTGCGGTAGAAGGCGTCAAGGGGTGTGTTGGAAGAAGACCGTGTAAAAAAAAACGCGTTACGAAAAAAAAAAAAAAAATACACAACAAGAAAAGTAACCTTTTCGTTCGTAAGGCGGTCCGATCCGTAAAACAACAACAACAACAAATCAAATCAAACAAGAAC
>JAVKLF010000110.1:12424291-12450291 GCA_034783495.1 Millerichthys robustus | reverse complement strand
TTCCACAATCTTGAGAAAAATCTCACTGTACTAAAAACAGGGTTTACTAAAATTGCTATTATATTATTGTATGACACAGATAATCTACACATACATTTATACATGAGATTCCTGAGCGCAGCTGCACATGTGGGAACAGCGTTATGTGCAAACATGTGGCTAGCACTGCTCCATCTATAGGCACTTTAAGTAGGAGCCTCAGGCCATCATTGTATGCCATATAAAGTTTGTGCAGGCTACTTTTTTGTATCTTCGCCATAGATGGGCTGTGTAAAATGAAGTACAAAAAACTTTAAAAAGAGTTACCTTCATCTTCACAGAGGATGAACACATACCAAACTAATATAATTCTACTTGAGGTGCTACTTGAGTAACAAATGCGAATACTTTTGACATCTCTGACTAAGAACGTAATAAATACGTTATATGTGTTCGAATGAGACGCACGTCCAAAAGTATCAAGTTTCTGATTTTTGCACCGACACCTGAACGCACCGCACTCCACTTCCGGTGTTGTCCTCACCTCAAACCTCCCGGTGCTGCTCTCGGTCTGCGTCGTTGTCCCCACCTCCTATTTTCCAGTCAAGACATGAGAAGAGCGTCCTGTAGCGTGAAGAAACCAGAGCTGACTGCTATCAGAATCCACTAAAAGCTTTAATTTTTGAATTTTCTGGGCGTTCACATCGTCTCAAGCCCGTTACTGACTGAGAGCCGTTCTGCGTCTGACAGGAAAACACAGCGACCGAGAGGAGGAAAGATAGACGAGGTGTGTGACCCAGAACTGGTAACGGTTTATTTTTGTTTGTTTGCTTGTTTGTTTGTTTCTGTACTATTCTCCTTGAGCAGTGTGCCATTTTAAAATGCTAAAATAATCCCCAGGAAACAGACAAGTGTGGTAGTGGCTCTGTGGACAACAGGTCAAAATGAATCAAGTTTTGACATTTAAATATTTAGATGTCATGGGCGTTTGTTTCCATCTCCAGAGGTTGTGCTATTGTAATTAAAAAGTATGAACGGTTTACCTAATAAACACTTTTTTAGTTTTGTGTATTTATTATTATTATGAAGTGACTGGATGCTCCTGTACAGGCTGTGGTTCAAAGTTTTGTATAATTTTACAGGTTTTACTTGGATTCTGCTTCACTTCTGGCTCATATGGTCCCTCCCTTCACTCTGTTCTTTTTTCAGAGATGCCCTGTTTTCCTTTTGAGGCTATAATTAGCACAACATGTGCAAATGTGACCTCCCTCATCCTCTCTTCTTCTTTTTCTCCATCTCTCTCTTATCCACAGTTTTCATCACCCTTCTGGCATCTTAGTCACTTTTTTTGTGTCCAGAAATGGCTGATCTTCTGAGACTGCTGCTCCGGGTGTCCCAGAAGGCTGCAAACGTGGCCCGGGTCTGCAGACAGGAGACCCTCCTTTTTCAGCTCCTTGTGCAGGAGAAGACGGGAGAGGACAAGAACAAGAAGTTCGTGCAGGATTTCAAGACCCTCGCAGATGTGGTGATCCAGGAGATGATCCGGCACGACGTGGGCGCTCAGGTGGGCGAGTCTGAAAGAGTGTTATCTAGCAGAATGAATGAAACGAAGCCAGATCAAGTCTTAATTTGTATGTCTTGTTTTGTGAAGTTCCCTGAAATGGCAGGTTTCATCCACGGAGAGGAGTCCAACAAGTTTGAAAATGGACTTGGTAATTCCAAAGTAATACATTTACATAGAAAAAGAACTAAAAATAAATTTGACGTTATCTGTGTTCTGGTTGAACAAAAGGCTAACGCATCATTGTGCCACTGTTCAAATATTTGAATAAGTCGTGCTGTTCAAACATTTGTAGTCACCGGATGCCTCGCCATGTCAACAGGTGAGAGCGTGACGGTCTCTGTGTGCAGCACCAAGGAAGAAACCGCAACACTGCTGGCCACGGTGTTAGACGGCAACCACACAGCCGCGTCTCTGCTGGCTCAAGCCATCCATCAAGACCCGGAGACCATCGAAGCCAACACAGACAGACTGACCATTCCCCTCAAGCCGGCTGAGCTTGGCATTTGGATCGACCCCATAGGTAGAAAACATCTTAGCAGGAATCTGATTTGTACTTACAACGGAACAAACACGACTCATACGCGTTATTTTTTATTCTTATTCAACAAGATGCCACCAGTCAGTATATAGAGGGCCGAGAGGAGGTGCTGGAGGAGGGGCACTTGTCTCCTTCTGGTCTGCACTGTGCGCTGGTTCTGATCGGGGTTTACCTGCGGAGCACAGGCGAACCTGTCATGGGGGTAATTAACCAGCCCTTCTACCACAAAGACCCAGCAGGCAGAGGGTGAGTTCAGACCGTAAAAATAGTCCCAGAGTTTTCTGTCTTTAAAACCAGCACAGAAATATTTTTCTTGAAATAAAAAATCTTAGTCACGGCAGATTTTCAGCATTTTTAGTTCTCAGCAATCTCATATCTGCTTTTCGATTGTTTGAAAAGAATAAAAAAGCTACATTGTGATCAGTATTCAAAATATTTGTGATTTTTTTTTTGTTTGTTTTCAGTTTTTCTTTGGCAAACTTTACACAAATTTGATGCCATTTTCTAGATTTCTAGTCCACATTGTCCCAAACGTTTTTGCATTGAGACTCTAGAAAACCTCAGAGATTTGTGCTTTTTTTTTTCCTCTCAGAAGTTGAGCATTTTCACCTGGCTGATCATTATTGACATTCTCAGGTGGAGGGGAAAGCAGTACTGGGGTGTGTCCTACAGCAGCGTCAACATCTGTTCGGTATCACGGCCCAATGTCGGGGCAGATAAGGACCCAGGGCCGTCTGTGTTGCTGAGCTCCAACGAGAAGCAGACGGTGAAGGAGGCTTTAACCTCTCTGTGCGGCGCCGACAAACTGATGTACGCTTCTGGAGCCGGATACAAGATCCTGTGCGTCATCCTTGGCCTGGCTAATGCTTATGTCTTGTCGGAGGGGAGCACCTTTAAGTGGGACTCCTGCGCTCCCCACGCTCTGCTCCGAGCTCTCGGAGGCGGGGTGGTGGACTTGACTAAGAGCCTGCGGTCCGACTGTGGAACTCAGGACCAGGAAACAGAACTGACTTATCACCAGCCCTCCACTAAACATAAAGGGGCAGAACGCTGGGCCAACCACGGTGGCCTGGTGGCTTATCAAGACATTTCTCAGCTCCGCAGGATCATTGGGGCTCTGAAAGGCAAACTGTAGGTGAAAGATTTTGATGTTGCGTTTATGATCACGTTCTTATTTTCTACAGTATTTTAGCTGAGGTGGTGTTGGGCTAGAGTCAAAATATTTTAGTTATATTGTACCCACTTTGACACGTGCTGAATACCACCTGACAGCCAGATAAACACCTTCCCAATGTCAAGACTTGGAAGATGACAATTTGATGTCCAAAGATTTATTGAGGAAATTAAAACATAATTAGGACTATGTCTTTCAACAGAAGCAGAGCACATTCCACACAACTCACTCAGAGACAAGTTTTTACTTGTTTTCTCTGAGCAGTTTCATGACACAACTCTCTGTCCCTGACAACTCCATCATGTGACTCTTAAATGAGCCGCATCAAATCGCAGAAACGCAAAATTATCTTTCAGATAATAAGCATGAACATGTTTTACCTATAACAGAACGTATATTTTATAATAAATATTTCACCAGATGTGTGTGAAAGTGAATATTTTCCAAGCCGAAGTTGATAAAAATAGGTAAACTATATGTTAAAGTACAAGAAAATAGGTTTATTTTTTAATATTAGAGTGCAGTGATCAGCAAAAGACCCATAAATATTTAGGTTTGCTGGATTTATTCCAAAAGTAAAAACACAAGTTATAAATCAGGTCAAATGTAAAGAAATGCATCTTGTATTGAAGTTAGTTATAAATATAACAAATAGGATGACATATATTGTTTAAAAAAAGTGAGAATTTTAAACGTGTAGTTCAAAGGGGTGTATGACAAGGCAGTGCTCTTTTCTTTTAGCCTGGCTTCACAAGTTTTAAAGCTACCAAAACAATGTGGTTCTGATGGTACTTCAGTAACTCAGACCTTCTGCTTTAGTACCCATGAAAGGGGTGCTCCATGCGTTATTTGATGCATTTTTATTTTTAACTCAAATTACTTCGATCTAACAGATAATGTTACAGAAAAATAAACCGTTCCTCCTAAGACTTAAGCAGACTGTAGCCTAGTAATTGGAAGCTGATAAATAAAGATCCTAACGTGCCATAATTAGGACCGGTGAGGATTAATCCTCATATGCTGCATAAAACTTTTCTAAATCAGAAAAGGCTGTCTGCTGCAGCTCAGGTCAGGGAGGAAACATCTGAGACTTCAAGAGGTTTATTTTGCTCTGACTCTGTTCCATAATGTACAAATCACTTCATCATTCAAATTAACAATGTTACTTATAAGTTGTTTTGCTTAATGTTAGAGGCTGTGTCTATAAAAAGTATTCACTTCTGTGGATGTTTTATTTCTGTGATTAATGAATCGTGGTCAGTTTATTTTGACCAAAATTGATTTATGACAAGAACAGCATAAAACATCCAAGGGAGTAAATATTATTTATAGGGACTGTAAAAAAGTTAAATGTGGTGTTTGTGTTACATAAAGAGATGATTTTATAGAAGGAGCTCTGGCTGCTGGACAGCTGTGAAACACTTCACCATATAACGAAAGGTTTTAAACAAACACAATTACTTAAAACTGACCAACAGCTGCTGCTATGATATATATATATTTTTTCTTTTGTTCTTGGTTTTGAATCTAGCCGTTATAAGGCAATGATGAAGCCCTGAAGCTCACTGAAACAACTCCTTGTAAGGAACACTTTTACAGGTGCCCTGCCTCAGTTTTCATTGCCATAACAGTCGAGTAAAGGTCAGAGAGTGGAGGAGAAGAGAAAAAAATGATGTAAAACAGGGTTTTTTACTGTGTTTACAGGAAAATTCAGAATTAGGCCCAATGAAATGATAGTACTTCTGCAACAGATTTACATTTCTAATATTGTTTAAACTTCTGTCAGTATGTTGGTCCTTTCTACAGAAACAGTTTTAACCCTTTAACAATCCCCCCAAAATGTCTAAAACTTTACCAAAAATAAACTGGATGCTGTTCTTCAAACCCTTTGGAGCACATGCACAAAGCTTGGTCTCTGTTTAGGTAACACTGATAACCTCGGCAGCCTAAATTATTCTAACTATAACAAGGACGACACTCGGTGGATATGATAGATTCTAGAGAACCCATAGATCGACCCAGTTAGTAAAAAAAAGGGAGGGACCTCACAACCATTCTGAGACTAGTATTTGAATTTTATACTCAGAGTTATCTATGAGGCTCTGCATTCAAATGAAGTTAATAGGGCTCTCTGCCAAACAAGGTGTTAACATCATGCCAGTATAGACTGTAACTAACAAAGGTCTGTATGAATAAGCAGAAAGAGATAGAAACATTGTAGATATAAGAAATCATCTTTATTTCTGAAAACCAGAGAGAGCATGGAAAAGAAACCCAACATTGTTTCATCAGTCAAGAACTCGCTTCTTAATTCTCTACAAAAGAAACCCTGATGATTGTCAGATTTTTTTTTTATAATTTATTTTTTGCAACAACTCTGCATATTCTGTTGAACGTGAGGAACGAAAACACTTCTGAAGAGTGGACTCGCACATATTTCTTGAAGGCTGAACTGCTACCTTTTCAACACACAGAACTTCACATTCTCAATTCACCAAAAAAAAAAAACAACTGACGTGGCTGTTCAGCGTCCTAAACAAGGACTTTAAAAAGATATCTGACGTGAAACTAAAATGCACAGAGCTTGTGTTTTGTTTGTTGGAGAGATATTATTCCATGTTAATTTTACAGACTTGTTTTCTTGTAACAAACGCTTTAATTGTACAAAAAACAAACTGGACTGATTTGTCTTTATTTAAAGAACAGCTCATTTCAAATTGTACTAATTCACTTCATGTCTGGGTAAATTGACAAAATACAGAAGAGAAGCAAAGCATTCGAGTTTCAAGAAGCAACAACACAACCATTGGCAACACTTTGTGCCTTAAAATGTCACATTTAAGTTACCATGTTTTGCTCTGAGTGTAAAGGCTGTGCAAGCAGAAGATATTTTTCTGGGATTTGACCGACAAAAATATCTTAATTTGCAAGTGAGCTGTTAGCTTAGTAAGCTACACCTCCTACTCAGCTGCAGCTGGAGGAGTCTGGTTTGGCTAAACTGCTGATGACAGTTCAAAATCCCTCTTATGTTCATAACAGTGGTGGGTGTGCAAATTAAGACAAAAAAAAAGAACACGCAAAAAACAAAACTGAGCAAATGCCAATATATAAAAAATACCCTTTATCCAATGCCTCATCACAAACAATTTCCTCATCATTAAACTCTTGAAACCTTCAAGCCAAAACATAAACAGCTGTTTTCTTTATCGAAGCTGCAATCAAAGTGTAATTTCTAGGCAAATAAACAAAATTCTTCATGTTTTCAAATTTAACACTGGATAAATAATGAGAAAATCAGGATTTTGATAACATTTTTCTGTAAACCTGTGACAATTACAATCTGAACCACATGAACCGGAGTTAAGTGAATATTTGTAACACAATGAGACAAACGAAAGGAAATATAAATTTGTTTGTAATAATGAGGATGGCTGGAGTAAACTGAACTCAAAGAGCCAGACATGGGAGAATAACGAGTGTTTGAAAATCAGCTGCAGCAGCAACAGCAATAAAATACAACTTGTTTTGTTTAAACTTGTTAAATTATAAAAAACTAAATAGTGCTCATGAAGGAAAGTGAACATTCAGCAAAGTAAGATCAGATTAGTGCAAAAACATTCATGATCATTTCTGATAGCAATCAATTATCACCTTTACAATTCAAGCAGCTGTTTTTACAAATCTGTAAAATCTTTTTTGTCACAATTCTTGTTTAGTTTTTGTTTTCAAATTTAAGTTTAATTTAAATGTTAAAGCCTGATATCTGATTATAGTGATAGAAGTGTTTAATCGTCTGAATGGTCTCAAAAGTAAAAAATAAAAATCAAAGCAACACGCATCTCTGGCAGTGGTCGCATAAAAAACCCACTAAATTTATCTACTGAGCAGAGAGGGGAAAAAGTACAAGGCAGTTTTATCTTTAAGTCTACATTTTCCTCAAGTTACTTTAAACCTAATCTTCATTAAAATTCTTTTGAAAAACCTGCAGGTCCAACATAGTCGTATCGCTCAGGAAAATTGCTAATTTAGTCCCAAATTTGTTGTAAGCAGAAAAAATAAAACATTAGCATCTCATAAAAACAGGTGCTTTTAGGTCATTAGACTGACGAGAGACCAAAGAAGCTCTCCGAAGATAATTCTAACAATGTTGTGTTGAATGTAAAAGCCGTTGTGAATTTCTACAATAACGATGAGTCGTTAGCGTGGTTCAGACTTGTCCGGTTTGGCTGGTTTTCATTACCTCAGCAGATTCACACAAACAAACACTGACACAGTGAAGCTGCCCACATTCTCATCTTCATTTCTCTGTTAAAGCAAGCAATAAACCTCTGTTAGATCGTTAAGCCTCTCATCTCACTTTCTGGAGCCAGGACTTGTACAAAACATTAGTGAGAAAACTGAAGCGTTAAAGTAAATAAATCATGCAATGGTGGATTTGGCAGAAAGTTATCAAAACAAAAAAAAAAGTTTTGTTACAGCATCAGTAGGACTTCAGTTTTAAAGGCTACAGTCATCTGTAAGACTGACAACATATTAAGGTGAAATAAAAAGTAAAGCACCATCACTGCCACTTCTTCAGCTTTAAATACTCAAATTCATTCAAATGGTTCCTCTTCAGTCTCTCTGATCTGACTCCTCCTACCCACGTGTCCTCTCAGATCTTGGCACGCCAACAGGCAGGCGAGAGACAAACATGGCCCTGTGTTTATTGTGTCCCCCGCGATGCTAATTTGACACAAAGTAAATAGACTTCACCTCTGGAAGGGTTTCCGGACCTTCTTTCTCCTTCTGGGGGGCTTGCCGCTTTCGGTCCAAGGCTCGTTGGAATCTGGCCGCTGAGCCCCCGGCATGTAGAAACCTGTCTGACCTGGGGGAGGGGAGAAGGGGTTTGCCCCAGCACCGGGTGGCTGATGAGGTGGCGGACCTGAGGGAAAGAAGTTTCCATTGGTGCTCATGTCATTCGGTGGTCCCCCCTTAAACATTCTGTTGAAGAAGTCCTGCAGGTTGGCCGGGTTCGAAGGTCCACTGGCGTGCTCTGAGGGGGTTCTGAAATAAAAAATACAAAATTCAGGAAAACATAAAAATTTGAATAGGTCCTCTGGGTGGGTTTTTTCCTGTTTTTTCTACCTGGACTATCGAAATACATCAGGATACAAAGTTCTTTTTTTTCTTGTTCTTTATTTTTCTTAGCATAATATCAAGCTATGTTTTCATTCTGGTTTCACAAACAGTCACATGGTTGTATCATAAAACAAAATAAAAGAGGTGCTACTAAGAGAGGGAAGGTTGGGAACAAAATGTGTTTGAACACACATCTAATACAGATTCTGGTAAAAATAGGAAAAAATGATTAGAATAGCAAAACTAAATAATGCAATATCTTAAACTAAAGCTAAATTCTACCAGCTGAACAGATTGCTCAATAAGAAACTAATAATATACCAACACCAAAAAGCTGCAATCAGCTGTAAAGATAAATCTGTATTATTTAGAAAAAAACACAAATGTAATAATTTCTTAAAGATTAATTTTTAAATCAGTGACAGACGCGCCCACAGTAAACAGAACTTGAATCAACTCCATGTCTTAAAATAAACAGTACAGAATAAATAAACTATAATCAAAACAATGATGTAAATACTGATTCAGTCAGGCACGCCTTTTAGTTTTCATTGATATTTTCTATTTATGTAACTAAGACAAGACAGACGACCTAAATAAACCTGAACAATTATTTACATTTAATGGTTATGAAGATATTGTCAGTCCTTGCAGAACCTGTAGTAAAAACAAAAATCAGAGCAATCTACACTTTCTGCAGCCTGGGCCTTTTACTGAATATGACAGAACCTGACACCTCAATCAACTTGAAGAATATATCAAATAGGAAAAACCAAGACCCATCTTCTAGATAATTATTTCAGCTGAACTGTAGAGAAGTTCATTAAACTGTGAGATACTTTTTACACGTGTTAGTATTTTAGGCTGTACAATAACTTGAGTAATTCAAAAATACAACTTTTACTTTTTGAAACTGAGCTGTGTAGTTTCTTCTTTGTTTAATTGTAGTTGTACAGTCTGTTAATGGAACAAGCAGACGCTGCTCTGTGTTATCACATTACATTCAAATCAACAATACCACAGGCTGAAAACATTCAGCCACAACTCCCGACTTGTAGCAGGAGGTGAACTCCAATTTATATTTGCACAATTAGCAACATTTAAATTAGGCAGGAACAACAAACAAAGAGAACAGCTGCAGATTGTTTATTCTTCACACACAGACGATGGTAGGAAATGTGTGTAGAGTCTAAATAAAGACTCAGTAACAACAGGATTCCTGCAGAAATCAGCCAATCTTCCAACAATTGCACTCCAACTGTCCAGAAAATAATTAAACTGGTTCTGCATGTTGCTCTATTGTCAACATTACTGCAAAAATTCAAGATAGTAAAAAATTGCTCAACTCATTGAAAGATAATGGCAAATATTTATTGCTACTGAGATTCAAATTTAATGCTTTAATGCAATTTAAGGTCTTCAATTACAAAAAAAATGTATATTTAATGACTTAATGCTCTTTAATGACCCGCAGAACAAGAAGACAGATACGAGGAACAGAAAATTGATATAGCAAAACGTAGGCATTTGAAAAACACTAAAACCTTTTCAATAAAATAAAAAGATAACAGGTGTAGCTCTGGTTCTAATTACCCATTTATGTCCATTGTTGGCCAAGGCCTCCCTCTGAGGTACGTACCTGTGTCGAGTAGGGTTGCTGTTGTTCTTTGAGCCGAAGGAGATGTGATACGGTACACGGTGTGTGTCGGGAGAAATGCTTATTCTTTGGCAACCTGCCCACTCTGAAAGATGACAACATCACACAAAGTCAGTAAATGGTGACAGAAAAAAGCAAGCAAAACTCAACTTTTCAGCAAGGATGGCTGTCACAACTTAAATCTTGTCAATTTGTTATTTTAAAGCAATCAGATGAATATCAACAAAATGCCGAGGGAGGAAGACATCAGTTATTTAATATTAAGGTAATATTAATTTATAACTCATTTGTACAAGTTTAAACCAAATGACTTTTTAACATCCTGATGCTTAAAAACTGAAAAAAGTTGTACTTCCTTTTTATCACGACTGTTAAAACGAAAACATCTCACATAATCTTTCCTCTCACATACAGCCAAAATATCTTGTTTTGGGACTTCCACCTATGTTTTTTTTCTGTTAAAGCCATGTGTGACTTTCAACATCTTTGTTTACATCTGTGTGGGCCTCTAAAGGTCAAGTGATATATAAAGTCTCAACTTTCAGTTCCCTTACCAACTGAATGGAAACAATTAGTGAAGAAGCTTTTTTTAAGCTGTGAACACATCACACCCCAGTATATGGGGTGTGATGTGTTCACAGCTTAAAAACGAATGGTCGTTGCAAGCTAGATGAAGCACTTTTTTGTGCACTAATAATGAGCAAAACTGAAAAGCTTTAAATAAAAGCTGTTGTTCACCTGTTATATCATAGACTTTTCCTTCCATACAAGCAAAGTATGTGATGCGTAAACCCAACATGCTGGACTCAGCCCACAGGTCTCCCTCCTCAGCACTATGGCAACGATTACATTCCGCACAGAAGCGGGCTTCAGCAGGCTCTCGATCCATCTCGAACCGCCTGCACACATGGGACGTAAAGAAAACACCACGGAGGTGAAGGTCGACTGTACAAGACGTGATTCAGCTACAGGATGAGTAACAGTGCACATTTGAGGACATGACCCCAATGCAGTGAAGGGATGGTATTGTTGAGTGTGGAGCAACATACTTGTGCTTGCCTTCACACTTTGTGCACATCATAGTGTTCATGGCTTCCTTCAAGTCGTCCTGCAGCTTGGTGAGAAACTCGTTCATTGACTTTGAGAGCTCTGTTGCTGCCATGCGCTTCCTGAGAGGAAATTAAACAAGTGACTATTGATACATGAGTAGGAGAATCACATTTAGGTAAAATTCTAAAAGAAAAAGTATACTTCAGTCTTTACGTTGAGTTGCGAATAGTCAGCATCTTACCTGCAGTAGCAATCAGAGTAATTTTAGTTTGGAGATTTTGGGATAACTTTTTTTTTATCATAGATTCAAACTAACCCTTACTCAGAACAGCATCAATTTACATCCTCTAAAACATGAAAATTTTCATAGGCACTGAAGCAAATGCTATTTTAAGATTTTTATACAGCACGACTTTTACATTTTTGTTAGAAAAATCTAATGAAGCGTTTAATTAAACTGAGATGAAATCTTTGATGTTTTAGTTGCTCCCAGTTATCCGGTTCATCGCAACAGCAAACAGGCTTCAATCGGAGGCAGCCGGACTTAGTCTTTATCAATTCTGGTAGCTCACACAGTGCAAGTTGCCTCCAATTTAAGCCTGTTTGCTGTTTTATTTGGCGCTGCTCTGATTAGTTGTTAGTCAAACTCTGACCCTCCAAATGAGATTATTTTAACATGCAAGACTCTGACTATTAACACTATAGTTAGTAATCCTGTTCAGAAACACTTTTTGTTTTACTGGGTGAATTGGTCCATCCATCCTGAGAGTAGTCAATACATTATGTATTCAGAAAAAGGAATGAGAGAGAGAGCTGCAATACTGTAAAATCTCTGACTAATCGGTCAGATGCCAATAAAATATCATTTAAACAAAACATATTCATCTCTTTTACAAAAGAGTAAATCTGCAAGTGAAAATGTATTTTTTTAAATTAATTCTGAAGGTCCCATTCTCATAAAAAGAAAAAAAAACTGTGACTTTGGCACTTAAGCAATATATATATATACTGTATATTCAGATAAGATAAGTAAACATGTTTGACAATAACATTTATTTTCGTGTTCTTGTGTCACATAACTACATTTTTTGTTTGTACTTACAGCTCATACTCTCGTCGTGTTTCAGGGTTGCTGACGATATCCCAGGCCGCCCTCAGAACTTTGAATGCCTCTCCAGCTCGTGGGTGTTTGTTCTTGTCTGGATGGACCTGAAAGAGAACAGAGGGAAAAAAGTTCTTGGAGTAAATAAAGAAAACAAATGTATTTATTGATTAGTATAGTAGGTGTCTAAAAGAAAAAAGTATGCAGCCCTCTGACTGACTCCCAATCCACCCCTTACCTGGACAGCCAGCTGTCTGTAGGCCTTCTTCAGCTCTGTCTCCGTAGCGTGGACCTCCACACCCAGCACTGTAAACGGGTCAAGCTCTCCCTCTGGTACTTCAGCCAATGCCAAAAGTCGTTCCAGCTCCTGGACTGGCTCTCCTCTTCCTGCTCTGCCAGGTGATTCAGGTGAATGTGGAGGAGTGTGAGTACTTCTCCTGAACCTCCTGCGGACTCTGTCCAGCAGGGACAGCAGTCTCTTCCAAAACCTTGACTCTTGAAAGACTGTCCAATAGCGTTTCCCCCTTTCTCCGCCAATGCGGACCAACATCCTATTTGCCCACTGGAAGCTGAGAGTACCTAAAGCGTAGAAAAGTCTGAAACAAGTCAAGACAGCAGACTTTACCCACTTCATAAACCTTGCAGTTCTGTCCACAAAGTCAGTTCCTGTGCATTTGATCCAGTTCAACACTCGGCTGACATCTGCTTTCATTCCAGGTACATCGGTGATCTTCATTAAAAGCTGTTGCCCAAAGTTGTAAACTTTCATAACTCCCATTTCTACTCCAACGCCACAATTGTGTGTTAATGTTACAATAATCTCAATCAACATGTGGATGCATGAGATACACCAGAAGCTCAGAGATTCTGAAAGCATCTCTTTGAAAGCTAAGAAAAGTTGGTTGCCCGTCTGCCTGCGACCCCGGTTCTGCAGATGGTGGTGATGGTTGCGTCTGCGAGTCTGCTTGTGCCGACTGCCACCTGACATAACACTGCCTCTCTGAAAGGAAGAAAAAGCACTCTGACCGCTTTGCTCAAACAAGGATCCACCGCTTTTTAACTTGCACTTCTTTCCACTCCCAATGCTCCTCCAGCCAGACTCTCCATTCATGTGCTGCTCCTTTGCAGCTTCATCCTCTTCTTGATTTATAACCTCCTGGTTGTCATAATCTTCACTCCTGTCATGCTCAAACTCATCCAGAACCTCTTCATTATCTTCTCTAGCTTCTGCAGAACCACAATCTTCTGCTTCTTCATCACCTTCAGAGTCTTGTTGAGTGACTAGATTTGGTGTTTCCTGAGAGTTAAGATGGGAAGTTTTGTCCTCCTGCATGTACTCATCAGCTTCTCTGGCTTCTGAAGCCAAATTGCTATAAAAGACCTCCTCATTGTCCATCTCTTTCTCAGATGTGTCTTTCTCCATGTTCTTTACAGATGCCAGATTGAAGAGCTGTAAAGCTTGAGTTTTACAGAAAAGGATTTCCTAAATCCATAATCAGCAGCAAACAGCTTCCCACTGAAGAGAGACTGAAGTTCATCACAGAAAGACTCAGGTACTCTGAGTCACTTTAAAGTGTCAAAATGCTTTTACTGAGCTCACATTTTGGACAGGGGTCACCTGAAAAGCACAAGATCAGTACAAATTAGCAGCAACAATAAACAACCTTAAAAAAGTGAGATCCCTTGTCAATAAGAATTCTGACCCTTCGTCTCTCTGATAGTGACTGAAAATAAACTAAAGAAACATCAGATTGTTCCTCACTGTCTGTGTTGTTAGCCATTGTAGCAAATCTCTGTTTACATGCAGGGGTCCCCCTTTGTCATCACTTCCATTTTGCATGCAAACATCTCAACAACTGTTATATGTTATTAATGTTATCCAATAATGCATTCATTTTCTCATGAAAATTTGATGTCACAGGCACTTTAAGGCACATGTAAAAATTATCCTTTTTAACAATAAGTGAGACAGTAGCTCTGCAACTTAAAGAATATGAATATTTCATAAACAAACGCAACATAGTTTATCGTGAATGAGAACGTTGTTTCAAAGAAACCTACAGTCACAGCCGTGAACGAATAGGTACTCTGCCATTCATTTATGATGTTACTCAAGCTCAAACACATGCTAGACACAGGAACACACCTCTTTTATGGTTTAATAATGTCATTTGCAAAGTGCAAATAATATCCAATCTGAAACAAGAAACCACCGTACAGTGAAAGACACGTTTGTCTTTATAATGTGTCATGTTAACCTGACAGACTGAAGCAGTTGTTTGTTTTTACGATGGACGTGTGTTAGCAGCAGCCAGGGTGTTAGCGTGAGGAAGCATGATGAGAAACGTGGCTAAAATTAGCTCATCTGAAGCTGACTATCAGGGGAAGATTTTAACCAAATAAAGTCCTTCACCTCGAAAATAACAACAACTCAATCTGTACTTCAGCGTTTACGTCTTTCTTTTAGCTCGAAAGCTGCTAACTCATAAAGCTGGAAACAGTGAAGTGGACTAGCTGTTATTATTAGCGCTTGTTTATTTATCCTGTGAGATTGTTTCCAACACAAAACGAGTCCCGCAAGTATTTAAACAAACTTTTAGTTTACAATAGGGTATGCTAAATGTCATACATACCTGAAACATAAATGTGTAACCTTGTTAACAGACAACCAACTGCCCGTGTTGTTTTTTCTTCTTCTTCTTCTGCTCTGTTTCCTACTTTCATCAAGTTTCTTCTTCTTCTGAATTAAAACGACAGAAGGAAGCTTCTGCCACCTAGCGGGTTGACCATAGACAGCACACGTCACTGGCTCCCAAAATTAGGGTTGTAATGGATAGTAACACATTTTTTCCATAACAAAAAAAAAAAACAACGAATGAGTAAAAATGGTTGCCACTAAAGCAGCAAGTGTGGGGGATCCCTACAAGTATTCTGGTGCCCGAATCTCCCCACCTCTTTGCCAAACAAGCCTGAGTTTTTGTTTAGAGTTCATTTAAAATTTCCTGAGGAGACCAATAGTAGAATCTCATACACATTAAAACAAATGTTGTTTTGACTACTTAGTAGCTAAAACAACAGAAAAGAACTCTAACAACTAGTCTAATAAGAACAAACAGTCTAAGCTGAACACAATAAAATACCGTCAAATAATTTGCCTATATGTCAAAAGAAGAATGCCTAAATCAAAGTGTTTTGCAATTAATCTTTATGAAATCTTGAAATTCTGGTTTTGGTTGGTGCAATTATGTAGGAATTAACAACTTGGTAGGATTTATAACTTACGGGTATAATTCATGACCTATTGTGAATCAAACAGAATTTAAGGTAATTTTATCACTGATCTGAACCTGAACACAAATACACTAAAATTGAAAAATGCAAAATGCACGTTTTAAGTTAAAAAAAAAACACTTTAAAATGAGTCCTTTTATGTCTTTGCTGTGTAGCTAAATATGTTGTCACACACTTTATAAAGCATTAATAAATATAAATAAATCCATTTAGATAAATGTTTTTCATCTCCAGTTATTCAGCAAAGTCAAAGTAAACTTTGTATCTACAAATGCTCACCGTGCTTGCATGCAGGTTTGATATTTAAAATAAACGAAGACATGAATAATAATACAATACTGTTGCCAAACAATAAAAACACACTATAAACAATGTTTTATAAATGACTGTCAGTGCATGAATAAACTATTTATAAAACATTACTAAATTATTTATAAAGAAATCCTTTTTAGGAAGCGACACCCAAAGTGAATAGGCTATAATTTCATCATTATCATTTTAGCTACTATTAAAAATGTAAGTAGTCACCACAGACTAACTTATTTTAAAAACCTTGATCATTTCTGCAAAGCCTAACATGTTTTTTCTTATATCAAACTATTATCATCTTTTACAAAATCTAAATGACTTGTTTGTCACCGTGAGATGATAAACAGTCACACTGACGCTGATTTTATCAGCTCTGTTTGCCAATTAAAAATTCATAACAAATTATTTTACTTTTAGGCCCAACTCTTTATTATACAATGAGCACTTGGGTAAAACTCTTCATCTGCTCAAGTCCACGTGAGAACTAGTGGGTCTCTGAGATGGTGAAACTCTGGGAATCCCCCAGTGAAGGACTAATCTCAAAGACGTAAAGGGTTAATTTCAAGCCCCCACCACCGCCGCCCACGTCTCCAATCTGCAAGCCGCCTCTGTACCGGGAGAGGAAGGCTCTTTTTCGGTCAGATGGCGTGCTGCAGTCCGCCCCCGTCATTCTCCAGCCCACACAGGCAGCAAAAAGGCAGCCAGCGACCAATACGGTGCGCCCGGAGGAGGATTTCTGCCAGTGATATCAGACTAGGAGCGACGCGCAAAAAAAAAAGAAAAGAGGGGGGATTTACTACGACAATCTGCGCCGAGGAGGCTTTCAGGCAAGGAGGTAAGAGAAACGAATCGGTTCGTAGTGGCTGAGCAGGGGAGTCATCTTTTAACATCTGGCTCAGAAAGATCCAAGGGTTTCTGCTCCTGTCTGAAATTGCAGTTATATTTCTGTGCCAGTTTAACTCTGGAGACAGGAAGAGAGAGAGAGAGACCTTTGGCACAGTTTCCTTTCAACACATCTGAACCCGAGAAGGTAAGAGAGGTCCAAGATTATTGATGAACTTTATCTGTTTGCATTCAAATGGTTTAGTGAGATCTCTGCCCAAGAAAAAAAAATACTTTTTTAAATTTTATTTTTGGTTATTGTTTTTCTGGATATTTAACACATCCAGGACTTTTCTACCCTCAGATTCATACGTTTTTCTTTTTTTCTGTCTAAACTTTCCAGTGCTGTGTTGTGTGCCATGTCCCTGCCACGCACCCTCGGGGAGCTGCAGCTCTACCGGGTGCTGCAGAGGGCCAACTTGCTGGCCTACTACGAAACCTTCATCCAGCAGGGTGGGGACGACGTGCAGCAGCTGTGCGAGGCGGCAGAGGAGGAGTTCCTGGAGATCATGGCACTAGTTGGCATGGCCACCAAGCCGCTGCACGTCCGCAGGCTGCAGAAGGCTCTCAGAGACTGGGCGGCGAACCCTGCCCTCTTCAGCCAGCCTGTCGCCAACGTGCCCCTCGGGGGGATCCCGCTGTTCAAAGTCGACGGGACGGGAACCGTTGGAGCGGCTGGTGGGCCCAGGAAGTCTGTGAGTAACGGGCAACCGGGGTCTCCTGGCGAGAGAGAGGATCGGGTATGTCTTACACCAATGTACAGTGGGAGTCCAAGAAGCCCCTGCTCCCAGGCCTCTCCACAACCGCCAGACACACACTACAGAGAAAAACTGTCCCCGATGGACCCTCACTGGCTCAGCCCGGAGCCAGATGGCAACAACACACTGGCTTCTGTGTCTGGAACAGAAGAGGAGCCGTCCAGCCCGCCTTTGCTGTCAACGTGTCCTCCCGGTCCCTCCACGTCTCCCGTCCCGTCTGCGTCCTTCGCACCGGCAGCCCTGTCGGCCTGGCCCGGGGGACAGCTGGACGGGGAGACGGCGAGGGCGGTGGTGGAGAGTGTGGAGCAGCTCTTCAGGACCCTGCCCAGGGCGGACCCCGCAGAGGTGAAGACTCTGTTGAGGATGAACAAGAAGATGGCAAAAACCGTGGGACATATCTTCAGAATGGGGTCCCAAGACCCGAACAAGGAGGAGGAGATCCGTAAATACAGTCTCATTTACGGACGCTTCGACTCCAAGAGGAGAGAAGGGAAGCAGCTCACTCATCACGAGGTAAAAACTCACAGAACCTGCATCGGAGATCTCCTCGTATTCATCTGTCCATCCCATATTTGTCTGAATGCAGTACTCTTTCATTCAGTGTTTTTCCTCCCCAGCTGATCATCAATGAAGCTGCAGCCCAGTTCTGCATGCGCGACAACGCTCTGCTGCTCAGACGGGTGGAGCTGTTCTCTCTGGCTCGACAGGTGGCCAGGAAATGTGTCTACACCTCCACACTGAAGCACACCAGGTGAGGGAACCGGCTGGAGAGAAGAAGGTTGAGAAGCAGGACATGACCTGTCCCAACTCAAACGTGCGGTGGTCAGTCTTAGCTTCCAGGGGAAGAGTGTTTTTGATTGTTAGAAGTCCCAGATGCACATTTAAAACATCACATAATAATACTTGTGTAAAATTAATTAAAGCAGTAGTTTATTTACCATATTTTGCACGATGAGTCACCTTCACCACTGGGAGAAAAGTGAGCTTCAGCCTCTGTATGATTAAACACAAATACATACATTACATATCTTTTTTATTAAATATCCTCCCTAAGACTTAACTAAACTTAAGCTTTTCTAAGTAACAAATCAAATTGAAGGTGATATATTCCATTCGATAAATTTCTAAAAGTAGTACATAGTTTAAACCTTTTATTTTTCCTATTATTAGGATTGTTTTGAAAAGCTATGTCAATTGCAATTCTACATCCAAGTAATAGACCCCTCATTTAAAAAATGTGTAAAATATATTTATTTAAAAGGATGAACTGCTCAACTAAATTCATTTAATGAACCATTAAGGTTTACTTTACCTCAAACGTGTTCTCATCTCATTGTTTTATTTAACTCTGTCACCCATTTGATATTTACAAGAAACAGCATATTAGATCACTCTGCATGTGTTATGTGTAAATCAAAATTAGTTCTGTTTATGTTTTACAACTAAATTTGTGTTTATTTCTTTGTATTCTGCAGGTCAAATGCAGATGAAAACAGCGTTTTGTCTCAGAAGAGACCAAGACATGAGGTAAGTGTTTACGGAAGGGTTCTGTTAACAACTCTGTCTTGATTTAAAGAAGTTTCTTGGTGACCCCTTCATGTGTTTTAGGTGGTCGGGCCCGAGAGCGTTTCATCACTTCCCAGAGAGGAGGGATCAGAGAGCGTTACTCAGAGAGCAGATGATGACAGTTTATCTGCAGAAATCCTGGACTGTGCATCACATGGTAACGCTTCAAATCTGCATTAATTCAGAAAAGCCTCTTCACGCTGAGCTCTTTGCAGCTTCAGATCGCCGTCTCCTTCACTAGATGTTCATATTATTATAGTTTAAAGTCAGCTCTGCTTCCATTTTAGATTCCAGCTCACAGTGCAACCAGTCTCCGTCCCCCCGTCCTCACACCGACACCTCCAACCCTGCCAGCTGGAGTCGACATCTCATACAGCAAACTCTGATGGACGAGGGGCTGCGACTGGCTCGGATGGTGTCACATGATCGGGCGGGAAAGATCACCCTAGGGTCAGACGGAGCTCACACCACAGGTGACCTTTTAAAGACTGATTTATCTGTACGGTGTGATGTTTATATTCCCGTTAGGAAAATTCTAATTGGGAACTATGCCTAACGGGGTAGTTCATACCTGTTGAAGTGAAAATATAAATAATGAATATTTTACCTGTTGTAGATAGCTCTTTAAATGACCCCAGTTTGGCAAAATAGAGTTTATTTGACAAGCTAACGATTACTTCGCAATACACATGTATTTAAACAGATTCTATGGTTATTTGCAAGTACAAATAGTGGCGACAGCAGCTAGCTGTATCACTTCCCGTGCAGTCTGGGGCTTTTCCTGCAGAAATATCCCAACCTTTTTAGCCAGAATAACCATTTCATATAAGATTTATTGTAATTTTGCATGAATCACTAGAAACGTGAGATCAATGTTGTTTTAAGGTGCTTGAACTAACACTTCTCTCAGTAATCTGGTTAGAATTAAACTCCTATTTATCCAAGTGGGTGTCATTCAAAGAGCTTTTCAGAACAGGAGTTTAAAAGAAAATAAATATGATTCCAAAAGTTGTCAAGTCAATTTATTTTATTTATTTATTTCATTGTATTGTTTATTTATAAGGCAGAAGTGTAAGTAATCTATAGGGCGATGCACTTGTTAATGCACTTTTTAAAGTTTGATGTAAATACTCTTAAAAATCCTTTAAGAAGATCCTGGGGTTGAACTGAAAATGACCGACAGAAACACCCTATCCTGTGATAAAAATGAATGCTTTATAGCTGTAAAGTTTGAACCCCAGTGAGTCAGAAGCTCTCTGAGGTGACGCCTCCCACCGTTCACAGCTGAACTTCACTAGACTGTAAATTAAAAAAGATAGAAGTCAGAAGGGGGAACTGTGTGTGGTGGGGAGTGTTATACTGCCAAAGCACCTCTTTAATGCCCTGCTACTTTTGTGAAGCGTCACAGCTTAGAGATAAAGGGAAAAAAAAGAAAGTAAGTGTTCTGGGCAGGTTAGTTGTTCTGGGCTGAGGAGAGAAAGAAAAGGAGAAAGAAGCCAGCAAAGACATGAGGAGGCGGAAAGGGAGGGGAGGGGGGGGGGGGATAGGAAGTACACTGTGGGCGACAGAGTCGGACCCCCCCCTCCCTCCTTAGCAGCGACTGACGTCAGAATGTGTTAGGTGCGTGGGCTGAAGGGCGGGATGGATGGGGCGTGGGGGCGATGAAGTGGGAGGTAATTGGAGGGGCGTTGCATTGACTCACCAAGCGACAGTGTACAAAAATAAACTCTGTGGGCAGGGAAATGGCACAATGTTTTTCATACATCCTCTCCCTGTACCAAAAGGACTACGGAAATAACAAAAAAATAAAAAAAGAGAGACATATGTTTTATCTCTGGCGTCGATCTCTCTCACTTTGCTTATATCTTCACTCGACCAAGTTTCCTCTCCCTCATTAATCTGAACTTTCTCCCACTAGCACCATATTTTGTTTAAGTTTCAAGATTTTGTTCCTACATTGTAGATGTTAAAGGTTAAAAAATAGGACACAAAGGCGAAAAAGGTGAAATGAATGAATGAGTTACTTTTTTGAACCTTGTAAAGGTCAAACATAAAAATATGATGTAAGAAGTTTTTGCAGTCTGATGATACAAATCAGTGCATCTGTTACCGTGCAAACTCATGATTAATACAAACTTTTGTTCGGTGTTTTTTCTGTTATGCCCACATGTTTTTTCAACTTCATCACTGTTATATCAGCCAAGAAGTCCTTCAACTCTACAGTGCTGGGGACATTTAGTCTTTCAGCAGCTTGGGTTGGTCACGTAAACCATGATGACTTCACCTCATGTGGGAGAACTTCCTGTTAAACTCCCCCAAACTATCATTCTAAGCTCCTTAAACACTAGCTGCATTTAGATTACTGTGACTTTAAAACGTATTATCCTCTACTTTGTTATGATTCTTTCTGCCCCCATCGCTATATGATGGAGTACTCCTAGTTTGCAGTGAATCAGACACAGTGAACATTTAAGGTGTTGCAGACATTACAAACCCGTTTGTTTCTGCTTCATTAAAAATTGAACTAACATCTGAATTATTTAAGTTGATGGTAAAATCATAGCTCCAGTGGAGTTGTGCACTGTTGTCTTGTTCACGTTGGGGCTTACAAATAACATTTTAAAATTAAAGTTGGCGTGTATTATGCTGATTGATTATTCTGCATATCATATCATATCATATCATATCAGTAATATACCATATTGTATCATATAACATATTTTGAACCATATCGTATACAAATTATTTTATATGGCACACTTTATCATATTGTTCCATTTCATAAACAGTATATTGTGTTATAACCTAGTTCATATTATATTACATCATATAATAAAATATATTGTATTGTTCCATCAAATTGCATTGTACTGTATTGCTTCACAACACATATTTTATATCTGAACAGTATCTAAACAAAACCTTGGCCTGTAGGGCTCAGTCTATGTACTTTTCACTTCTTTTCTAATTTATATTTTTCATGGGACTTTTAAATGATATGACATCTCATAATAAAACCTCCATCTCTCCACAGAACAGGACAGTAAAGGGGAGCGGCTGAGCTTGATAACAACGTGCAGGAGCAGTAGTCCTTGTATCACCAAAGATCAAATCCTCAACTCCAACCATCGGGGGAAATGAGACCCTCGGTTGTTATCAGGGAGTTTGTGAACTTGGGTCAAACATCCACTAAACAAGTCACAAGTACATGTGATGGAGGAAGGACTCCGATTGTCAACAAAATCAAAACAGTAAATTTGAGAACTTACCAACAACAGATTGTCAAAATTGACTCCTAAACCTTATCAATTGTGAATAAAGTTTCAAATAATCTTATTTAAATAATTGGTAGCTAGAAGAAACACTGTTTCAGCTTCCGCTTTTGAATGCATGGAAAGTAACAATGATTCTGTCAGAAGAGTTCTAATGGCCTTGCCGTTTGCTGGAAATTTCACCTGCTGCAGATGAAACATGCGACACGTAGCAGCAGAGGGCACTGCAACTTTGAAAACTGGCTCAACAGTTCCTCCACGCTGAACAACTCTAGGTTCCCAGAGGACATTGTTTCTTCTCTTTAAAACTTATTTCAAAAGAATACTCCAGATGTCCTCACTTCAGGAAATCAGGGGGTAAAGGTGGTAAAGTCTATCTAACTCAAATGTCACAGATATTTATGTTGACGTTAAAACAAACCTCTTTTAGCAAGTGTTGATATAGAGCTCAGCATGTCCAAGGGTCTCCAACATCCTCTTTATTCTAACTTTCTTCTGCATTTAATATTTTGTTTGAAGTTAAAAATTTGAGCTGATGTTTTGTATCCATTTAGAGAAAATTGACTTATTTTTAAAATTTGATTTCCTTAAATTGAAGGCACTGATGTGTCTCGCTGGAGCTGCACACCCCCAAGTATGGTAGAAAGAATGCTGACTTCATTCAATATAAAACTGAATTTTGTGCATTAAAGGTGATACCGTAAAGAACAAGGATTTTAAACCATGTTGCCAAATTCCTAATTTGAAAATATTGGGGTTTCGTTTAGAAATGAGGTGGATTTCCTTTGAAAACTAACATATGTTGGTGTGCACTGAAACTATTCTGTTTTCTTTTGAGACAGATTATGGTAAACTAGACAGATACATGCAGGCGTTTACAGAAAGAGGCTTTTAGTTTTGAAACAGCAGCTTCTTTAAGTTTAATCAAACTATCATTTTCCACTTATGAAATGTTTAAATGTATTCAGTCAGCTTATTGTTCATTGACAGAAATTTTGTACAATAATGACAAAGTACGTCAGTGAGGTAGCTTGCCGTGCATCACTTACACCTGCCTGTCTCTTCAGCATTAGTGACCTCCTGGGTTTATTATGTTGCAAAACAGATTATTTATTTTGTTATATCTTAATAAATGTTACTTTGCAGATGTCAATCCATGATGCGTTGTGTTCCTCACTGGGTGATTTTATTATCTTGGCAACATTGATGTGTGGAAGAGGCAGCAGGAGCTGCGTCACACAGCAACACTCCTGCTGTCGTCTTGTTGGTCGCGTTGACGCTTCGAGGCCGCCGTGACTCACTGGCACCTGTGATGTCATCAGCGCTCATCCACACAGACACTGGGGAGCGGAAAAAAAGAAAAGAAAAGCAAACATTGGATTGTCCAGAAAAAATCTGTTGTTACTTGCAAATTATCAGCATCAAACATGATGCTGTATTTTTTCTGTTTAACACATTTTCAAAGTTTGGCATGCTGCCACCTGCTTCAGCTGTTCACTGATCTGCTAATCCTCTGATACTGATGGTGATGATGCTAATTATGTAAAAACAAATACTTTTACTTCTCCATTGTACAAGAGTGATTATATTCACGTTAGTGTTCTTTACTGTGACTCAGAGAGCAGCAGTCAATGTGGCCACAAAGAGGAGCACTTATCATCCATCAGCTATCAGTGCCACTAATTAGAGTGCTGTGATTTTATTTTTAGCATTTAGCACTAGTTAGTCCTTCAGTAACAGTGTCCAACAGCAGACAGCTGATCTGATGACAAACAGACCATTAAAGGAGAAAAAAGAAAGTTAAACAGTCTATTTTCATATCGTTTAATCCACGAGACCTTATTTTAAATCCCTTACAACCATCAAGATATCATCACACTTGTATTCTTAAAAGATTTTTTTTTTTTTAAAAAGAAACATTTCTGAAAAGGTACATGTGCAAAATCAAGCCAAACTGTGTTTGAGGAAACATCTGAAGTGACTAACAAAATAAACTCCAGCATAACAGGGCGCTGCCTCTCAGTCTGAAAAGATGCCTTTCAGGGATCCTGTTCTTCAGAACTGCAGCCAAATCTGATGTCAAAGATGGAGCTCAGAGCCTCATCACCTTTATTCAACCCACAAATCCACGTCACACTGCATTCACTGCACCTGACAAGGAGGAAGTCAGAAACAAGAACAGTAGTACAAAATATATCCAGAGTTGCCACAAAAATATTTAACTTTTTTAATATAAGCTACAATTTAGAATGACTGAACAGGCAGTTTTTAGATCAGCGCTCATTATTTCAGCAATGTCGTTTATTTATTTCAAATTTGTATGTAAAGTCAAACAGTGTTAATTTAAAGTTGAAGTTATGTGTGGTGTTTAGCATTAACAATTCCAATTTATTTTATTTTTAAGACCATCACTGGCTGCAACAAAAGAACAAAATGGAAGTTTTTCTCTAAATACAAACTGGAGAAGATATCTGTTTGCATCATCCAGGAACAACAAATACATTCAGACCTGCAAATAGCATATTTTAATAAACATGAAACATTCATGTTGTCATGAGCCACCTGTAGTGAATCAAGCACCTCTTTTAAAAAATTTTAATTTAAATTTCTAGCAGACTGGTTTTGGTGTATGTCCATGTTTGAGCAAAGAAAGTCTATGTTTAATCCATAAGTCAATCATTTTTCACTTTAGGCACAAAACGGTCAGCATCAGATGCCTATTAGGACTTTTTTATTGTCCCAGTCTTAAATCTGCTGAATAAAAGGAACATTAAGTCTGGTCTAGGTGACGTGGGTGCAGAGATGTCGCAGGAACTCTCCTTTTGTTGTCGAGTCTCCAGGAAAAACTGCTTGGCAGAACTCGCAGACGTGAGAGTGTAGCGCCACGTCGGACATCAGAGCTCCTCCTGCCTGGTGGAGGAGGTCAGAGGTCTGACACGCACAGTCACTCCCAGGTGTCTGAAAAAGATCACAGATAACAGGTAGAAGTTTAAAAAACAGCACAGACAGAGACACCTTTGTCCAGCAGAGACACTCACCCTTGCTGTGTACCGAACCCTGTCCTCTCCACGATCATTCTGCTCCAATCTGAATTTGCCGAAAGAAGCTCCAAGGTATCCTGAAGAGTCAGGAGTCAGCATGAAGGAACTTGTTTTCTCTATCTTCTCATACTGCTTTCTACGACAAGCCACGTCCACACTGAGCTTTGACATGTCTTCAGCAAGGAGAGCAGAAAACGTCCCTCCTTTACAAGAGGACTCTTCAAATCTGTACGGTTCTGCAGGGACCAGGAGACCAGCTAGCAGGGGTTGAGGCTTTTCATACAGAGACGGGGGGATTTCTGCAGGGATGGAGATCAGATCGCCCACTTCTGAATTAGGAGCCGAGGCACCTGCATGAAGACGGATATGTTAAGTTTAACAGCCGACGCCCTGCTTGAGAGCGCTGCAGGTGAAGAGCGGACCTTGTTGTTTCTGCAGAGCTGCTGTGAGTTGATGCAGCAGAGCCGCCTGTTTCAGGCACAGTGACCTCAGGCGAAGAAACTGCTGGTAGAGTTCATTGTACGCCTCCTCCATCGCACCAGCTGGAAAGCTGCTGCTGGAAAACATCACAAGGATCAATTCTGAATACTTTCACTGTACATTGTTTTGTACAGCGTACCTACAGCCAACACACACACACACACACACACACACACACACACACACACACACACACACACACACACACACACACAC
>JAVKLF010000110.1:12397194-12415363 GCA_034783495.1 Millerichthys robustus | reverse complement strand
CACACACACACACACACACACACACACACACACACACACACACACACACACACACACACACACACACACACATGCAACGTGTACACACACCACCAGGTTATGTCTAAATGTGGCTGCATTTTGAAGGTAACGTGCTTGCAAAAATGACTTTCATCTTTGCAATAAAAAAAACATTAAACCACATATTATCTATACAAAAACTGCCAGTGCAGTAGCAAAAAATCAATTTCATAACAAAACTTGGATTTGGACTTTTTTTTTAACTAAAAGGCCAAATAAATAATTTAAAGGTTTATATTACTTAAAGACGCTTACCAAATACAGACTGAATAATGTTTCTGATAGCAGCAAGACATATAAAAAATATTAGAAAAAAGGAAAAAAAGGACTGAAAACTTTCACAAATTACAATGCTAATTTCATCAATTAAAAAAGCAACACTAATTATCTAAGAAACTGATGCTTGTTAGCAGTTAAATGATTGTGCATGAAAATAAAAATTTTCCCACATAACTAAATTAGTCTGGCCCAGTTCTGGCCCACACAGTGCACTAACACTCTTAGCAGTCGGCTTATATACAGCAAAGATCGACGGCCCTTTGGTGGTCCATATGTGGTTTGCCAGAGGTGGAACATGCATGGGCCAGCACTGCATAAACTAAACCACAATCAGGCCAGTTGTGGCATCTTAAAAACAGTGACGTCATTGCCCGAGCTGGCCCACATCCCGTTGACAAACCACTTGCCACGCCAGCAATCAGCCAACAGTGCTAGCCTGACACCAGATCTGGCTCACACCTGTCTGCTTGGTGGGTTTCTAAGAGTATTTCAGAACTAAAGAAGATAAAAGCCGTCACCACTCTTGGAGGGCGACTCATTAAGGAATTTAAAAATGTTTTCTTATCTAAAACTGACAATAATTTGATAAACGTATGGTAAGTCACACCAAAAGCTCAGAACTGTAAAATACAGAATAATGTTCCAACAAAAGGAATGTGCACATACACTGTACATGCAAGGAGACATTATTTAAATTATGGATGCTGCATCCAAACTCTGTGCCCTCTGCACAATCAAACAGCACCATTCCTGATGGGGTGAGGGTGCACCGGTACACATAACATGAGGTGCTCCCTCATCTCTGAGGGGGGCCATC
This sequence comes from Millerichthys robustus, assembly GCA_034783495.1. NCBI lineage: Eukaryota > Metazoa > Chordata > Actinopteri > Cyprinodontiformes > Rivulidae > Millerichthys > Millerichthys robustus. The sequence goes on along the minus strand of JAVKLF010000110.1, from coordinate 12,414,207 downwards.
AGTGCTAAATAATCTATGTAGGTCTGGAAGCCACATACCTTGTGCTGCCCTCCGGACAATGTCCTTTTTCTGGCCCGGCTTTTCTCATCAATATGGCGTCAAACGACATTCTGCACATATTGCAGCAGAGCGGCACCATAAAAGAAAAGTCAAGGTGCTAAACTGTCATGCTTATAGTCCAAACCTGCCACACATTAAAACATATGGCACAATTTCAAACTAAAAATATAACAAATGAGGCCCTGAATTGTTGAGCAGCTGATATAATATATCATGCAAGAAAGAAATATTTCATGCTAAAAACTGGAGCAAACTGGCTCCACAGTTCCTAAATGCTGAATGTTGGAGAACGACAAGATGATGCTTCTCACAAAAAAACAAACTGTGGTACAATTCTGTTTATATGAATTTATCTGCATTGGTTTAATCCTTCAAATGTCCACCTCATAAAGGTAATACGCAAGGACGAAACAACAGAGCACCACCAGTCCTTTTATATTGTTCAGAATGATAATTCAGATGGCTAATTGTTCATTTATCTGTTTAATCCTGCTGGGAATAAAAGCTTAGGATGGTGATGTGAGGCATAGAGTTGTCACAGGGATACCACAAGTAATGACACCCGTCCCCCCATTTATCATCTGACATGTTCAATAAGAGAGAGCAGATCCAATTACCGAGGGCTCTGTGGGCTCAACAATGGCCTTCTATAAATACACTCATAGAGGGTTTTCCATACTCAACAAAATGCCCACATAAAACCTAATACTGCAGCACAAATATACATGCATGTATACAGCGTCACCTTTGTCAAAAACGTGCAGAGGCATCATAACAGTCAGACTCTTGTGACTGCACACGCAACTGCGTGCTTAAAAAAGGCAAAGAACAGCGAGCGAAGAAGAGAAAGAAACCGTGGAGTCCCCACAGAGCACCTAACAGCTTCACAAAGTTATTTACAGCTCAGTCCATCAACAAACAGCAGGTGCAGCCTCTTCACAAACAAACCTATTAGCTTTCCTCCCCCTGGAACAATATCATCTCCAGCCCACATTCTGCTGCTTTCTCTTACTCTCCCACGTTTAATTAGATTGCATTGCAAATGATGTTTTGCTTCATTTTTATCCTTTTACTTTTTATTCAACTGAAGAAAGAAGAAGACAGCTGCTTTCTTTTTTACCCTACTTTGTTTATTTAGAGCTCTATGATTTGGCAATTGGCCTCAGTTCTGCACTGCCAGCTTCAGCCCTCAGCTGCCAAACATTTTCTGTTTAAATGCAGGCTGCAAAAATATGCAAAACAATTACCAAACCGTTAGATTTCTTAAACATTTAACTCCTTGGCAGTGAGCGTGGAAGAAATACACCACTTAGCATAATTCTGAAAAAAATTAATTAAATACTTGTATGTTATGACAAGCTACATTTGATTAAATTTTAGTTTAGTTTAGTTGCAGCTCTAGAGAATCAAATATTAAAGACTGAGTAAAGAAAAGGACAGGAAAGTTTGAGGCGATGTAAAGTGACATAACATGAAGTAAGGTATTGTAAAATTGGGTGTCTTAAAGAGCCGTCAAGAAAAGTAAAATAAATTAATGTAACAAAATGTTAAAAAGGGAATGTGAAATAAAATGTTAAAGTAAAGTTAGTTACATCTGATTGATTAATGTGGCATAAAGTGAAATAAAATTATGCAAACTGATGTGACATAAAATGAAGAAAGTCAAGTAAGCAAAATGATGTAAAGGAATTTACAAGACAGGTGCACGTGTAAAATCTAAAACACGGATTTGTCATGTTTGTACACATCTCACCATGACTACTGAGCAACATACCGGCATTGGCTGTCAGAATAGGTCACGTGCGTGAAGGGTGCAAGGCCACGGTTTGTTTCTGAAAGCTGTGTTGTATGTCAGGTCAAAGTTCGCAAAGCCAATGGCAGCTCCAGATGGTTATTTTCTACTTTGGGAAAAAGGCGGTGTTAAGAAACACCACATCTCAAAATATGAGATACGTTGACATGAGGATGTATTTTAAGTTTTAGGATCCTTGAAGGGTCAGCGTGCCTGACCCTGTTATGAATTTGTGATCGTAAAGAATAAAGTCTGACAGTCAAAAGGGATTTACAAAGGTTTTTAAAATGCTTTCAAATAGAGTAAAACAAAGATCCTGCCCGGCTGCATTTGTCTAATTTCTCCTTATGAAACTAGACTTGGTTCATTAACTCTGACTTTTATGGCTTGTCCACAGTTTTGTCACACATTAAACACCTCAATGCAAAACTAGCTTTTCATTTTCCCTCCTCCTCTTTTATCACTGTGTCTCCTTTTTTTTCCATTCTCTATGCCAAAGCCAAAACCCAGGTGACCAGTACGTTATGTATGATCAGGTGTCAAGTGGCTTTAATGCTGTCTGTGCTGCAGTCTGCTGCCTGAGAGCGGCACGGTGTCATTTTCCCCTGGTCAAGAATGTTGCCAACATTAACACCATGTGCATCAGAAACGACACAGGCTCAGAGAACAGAACTTTGTATGGTCACTTTTCAGCACATCATAATGCAGCACGCAGCATATTGGGCTATTCCTTCAATAAATCCTCTAAGCTTTTATGAACACACTGGGCAGTACGGTTACCACCAGACTCTTTTTAAAGTCTCCTGATACTCTTCAAGCAATGGAGAGAATCCTGCTAAGTTCAGTCAGACTGTAAATCTGCAGTGGTGCTTTGGGTAGTAAACATTACACGTTAAAGTAATGTTGTGTTCTGTTTACCTCAGAATTTAAAACATGACTCTAGTCCTTTAGTTTTTTGCATTACTATCACTGAAAAGGTAAATTATGACATTGGAGGGAAGGGTCCATCTCAACTGTTTTTCTCTGACTGGAAACTTGAATATTCTGACTTCAGAGTCCAAACTAAATGTGTGCCAATTTATCTTAGCTAATAAACAACTTTAAAAATTATAAGTCAACAAATCTCTAAAAACATCAACTTATTACAATGTTTCTGTAACTCTGCAGTAACATTTGTTAAACACAACAGCTGATTTTGAACATTTGTAGCAGACCATATCTGTATAAACTGTTTATACCTACTGTACTCAATTATATTATCGTAATACACTAAACTACTTTAAATGTCAAAAATATGTATGATAAATAAACTAATATTTGGCTAACCAGTGGCTGCCATAAATATAACTTCTTTGACACATAATTACAAGGTAAATTCATTATGTTTAAGAATGAGAGAAGTTTTCAAATATCTTACAAACACAGAGAAATTAACACCTAAATATTCACTGAAAATCTGGTTAAACTAAAAACCATATTCACTCAGATGATGCAGTAATTCATTTCACAAAGACAACACAAACAAACAAAACTGAATCTGTGTGTGGTGTATTTAAAAAGAAAACATTTAATATCAAATTATTTGATGCCTTTTAGCATTTTGCACCATTAAAGAAAAAGTTTGGCAGCATTCTCAAACGTGCGCACTCATTTCTAAAATGATTACAGCAGAAAAAAAATAGGATTTCAATTTTTACTGTTTGAAATCTTTATAGCTGCTCACTTTTATCACATCTTTACGTTATTCTTTAAGAAACAGTCTTCAATATCATAACAATAAGTCCAACACTGTAAAAGAGAGAGGGAAGACAAGAAACGAGTTTCATGGTGTTTGAAATAGAGATATGATACTGGGAACTAATAGGAAAGGAAGTCTGTCCATGAATTTTAATTCTCAGACATACTATGGTGTACATTTCAACAAAGAATACACAACAGATTGCTTAGATCTATTTTGATCTTAAATTGAAAGGATCTAGTTTAGATTTTGTTGCCTTGAGAGCAAGTATCACTACAACAGAGTGAACACACACTCCAGACAAATTGTACCAAAAGGAGTCAGGTTCTGAAGTAACTAGAATGACCACAAGGATTCGATCTCTGTCTCTGGAATGAAAATTCTCTTAATTAGTGTGGTTCATGGGCTAAGGCGTTAAAAAAGGCACTTTATGTTTCATTTACAAATTTCAGTTTCTTTAACAAAACAAAAATTTGTGTTGTTGCAGCTCTGGTTTGTGGTGTTCCACAGGAGTTTTACCTGCCTTCACTTTTACAAGTTGCTTCAGAACTAAACCGTGGACAATCTCCTTTAGTTTAAGGCAGTAAGGTTTGTAGCTGATAGTACCAAGATAAAGCTTTGTTAAACTTTGGTCCAAGACCTTCAACAAGAGCACAAACAAGATTCCAACTGTTTTATGACAGTAAAACAGTAAATACTTCCTCACTTTTTATTGTACGTACAAGATTTGTAGCCCCTGTGTCCTAAGAATTCTACTACCCTAGCTTCTCGATGTGTTTGGAAACCATGCTTTTAAAAAAAATTAGTGTGTTTCTTAGAGCTTGATGTAGCACTGCATTGTTTTTCACCATAAAAATCCATGTCTTGAAAGCTGCAGAGCAGAACACGGTTCATATATTCAGCACAGCAATAAAGTTGTCTTACAAAAACACACAAAATACATAGAAAATATAATGTCCTGAAATGCTGATACAACTTGACCACTGGTATCAGTCTCTTTTAGTGCTAAAACGTTAAATCTTTCAAATGAAACCAAAATATATATATATATATAAGGTGTCTCAAAGGAGTCTTAAAAGACACGTTAGCCCCAAAAGTCAATGTGCTATATGGCTGATTAGATGTAGAGTTCGCTGATAAACCACACATTAGGTGTGACACATCTGAATATCTTCAGAAGGGCAGAGTATCCATGAAGATTTTCTCCACTATTGGAGGAGGAGGGACCAGGTCCTCCAATTTCAAGTAGAAGATGCGCTGCCGGCCCTGAGTGCACAGAGTCCTCAGCTCAGGGAGTTTCCCCAGTAGACGTGAAATATAGTTGGGCTGTATCCGACTTGGTTCTGAGCCACTTCCAGTCATGTGTTCCCTTAAACAGGTGATGAGGTTACTTTGAAAGTCCTCGACTCGTCGGGGCTCTTTGAGGCCATGGCGGTCTATAAATAAATAAAAAAAGTTCCCATCAGAAACAGGGTCCTAACTACAAACATTGCACTCATAAATAAACACAAAGCATCTTACCCGCAATGATGACGAGGGCAGAAAGACAGGCAAACAGTGAGGTGTCTAAGTTCATCCGATGAAGGCTCTGAGAAAAGTCCACGATGGAGTCGATCCAGGCACCAAAACTGTGAATGCACTGTTGCCGGTGGAGGACGACGCCATTACAAAAGATCAGCTTGTTCTCCTCTGGTTTTGACCTGAAACCATTGTAGTCATCAGAGCTCTGAAAGGTGTGCATTTATGCAGTAAGAGAACTTTAAAAAAAAAATAATGCACCAACCTGTAGGCCAGGCGGAGGATGAAGAGTTCAACAAAGGCAGATTCGAGAAGCAGCTCCTGGTCCTCTGTGCAGAAGTCTGTGAACCCTGGGATGGTTTGTGCCCAGTTTCTTATTACCTCCAAAGCACCGGTCAGCAGATCATAAAACTGCTGGATGTCATCAACGTCCTCCTTTTCTTTCATATTGTCTGTCTTCTCCTCGTACTGCAGAGCAAAAGAAGGAAAGGGTTACTGAGATGTTTCCAATCATTTCTTTTTCTATGTGCCACTAAGCCAGTGTAATTTAAACACAGGAGATCTGGATGACTGAAATTCAGGAGCTTCACCTTGGAGAAGTCAAGCTTTTCGTTGGTTGGGTCGAAGTCTAAATGAGCTCTGACAAGAGAAGATATGATGTTCACACAGGAGGCTGTAGATGAAGCCTCATTCACTGTCTTGGGTTTGGAGGGCAGGCGACCTCTGCGACCTTTGAGGCTGTCTGTGCGAACAACTACGAGATGGACAAGGAGATGGACACATTCGGTTTAACATCACATACAACTGTTGCATGTCACACTTTTAAAAAATAGCTTCTGTAATAGTTTCAGCACCCCCTGAACCCCTCCCTTTTTTTCTACAGCTGGCACTGTAAAACTCGGGTTACGCATGTCTTCACTTCAAGCTTTGGTTTCCCAAGACTGTCATTACAAACCCTGGTTTGCTGTCATCGTGCACGAGCCTCCTAAATGCTTCACGAGAGTCTGACATTGCTTTACCTTCTTTGACCATTCCCACAGCGAGACATTTCTGGAAACGACAGAACTGGCATCGGTTTCTCCTCCTCTTGTCCACTGGACAGTCTTTATTGACGAGGCACACATACTTTGCATTTTTCTGGACAGTTCGCTGGAAAACAAAGAGAGAAAAAAAGCTTTACAACATGACCTTAATGCGGCAAACATACATTATATAATGTTGTACATAACAGACTGGTAACTACAGTTACAGACAGCCTCAAAGGTCGCAGAGGTCGCCTGCCCTCCAAACCCAATCAACATGTTGCCATACTTCTTTTTTTTAATCCAACTTCTTTTAATTCCATGTGTAAAAAGTCTTGAATGTTTTACACTTGCATTTTAAGCAACATAGATCTATAAATGAGATGTTAACAATGAGTGCAAAGACGGACAATTCAGATCTTCAGGGCTAAGATCAAGGTGGCATGCTTCCATCTTAAATCCACTTTGGACTTGGTCTTGCTAAGACTAGCTGTTAGCTCGTCAATCTGGTCAGAGTTAAACTCTGTTTCTCCAACTTGAAGTTGTTCAACAAGCCATTTATAACAGAATTGTTCATAAGTTGATGGAAGCACTCTGTGGGACAATTTTATGGAAATAAATATGTATATGCATCTGATTCCTTGAGCAGATGCAAGTTTTTCTGAATTCAGAAGAGTAAACCTAAAAACTTATGAGCATTCTGCATGTGGAAAGACAGAGATACAAACTTTCTGGTAACATTCTACAGTTTTCTAGGATATGGGTTTGTTATGCTGGAGCATATGAATGACCAATGATGCACCTTTTATTCAACCACCATACTTAAGTGTCTTCCAAATAAGGTGGACTTTTGTACAATTAAACAGGTGTCACTGTTTAACCTGAAATTGTTTTTATTTATGTGTAGGCTATTTAAATTTTTTATTTTCATGTTGCCTGTGCAAATTCTCAGTTATCCGGGTCATTGCAACAGCAAACAGGCTTAAATCAGAGGCAATCAGACTTAGATCAATTCTTGTTATAAAATGTTTCGACACCCATCCAGGGGTTTTTGTCAGTTCCGGTAGCTCGCACTGAGCTACTCATGCTAGAGTCCTAGCATGGGAGCTATTCATGGTCATGTATTTATTGTCTTTGTGTCTTTGATATAATTTAATTTGAAACGCTTCATAAATAAAGTGTTCAAAAAAAGAAGATTAAACCCTGAATAATAAACCTGTGTAAATGCTTAAGTGTAATGTTTTACCTTGAAGAAACCTTTGCAGCCCTCACAGGTGCGGACTCCGTAGTGCTGACAGGATGCATTGTCACCACAAACTGCACATCGTCCCTCACTGGACCCAGAGGTTGGGAGTTTAGGAGACATGCCCCCTTCAAATATGCTGGGGCTTTCCAGAGCTCCATGGTCCAGAGAGACAGGAGGGCAGTGAAGTGGCGACACGTGTTGCTGAGGTGAAAGGAAAAAAAGATCGTCTGGATCAGACAGAGCATCCTGATGCTGCCCCAAAGGAGAGTACTGATCCTGCGTAGAGCTGACAGTAAAAAATGAGAGCTGCTGAGCCATGCTGCCCTTGTCCACGGACAACGGGAGGGCCGGGGGGAAGGGGTTGAAAGGGGAATCCCAGACAGGTGCAGACTCAGTTTGAAAGCCTGACGTCGGAGGAGAAACTGTGCCATAGATAGGGCTTCCATAGTAGTCAGAGCCGCATGATGAGAGTGTTTCTTCCAGATAGCTGAGAGAAACAGATCCTGGGTAGCATCCGTACACCTGGAGATCGTCTAACTTAAAGGTTTGGTTCTGCATCTGTGGGCTGGGGCTCTCGGCTGCTGCAGGGTGGCTGAAAGCAACTGCAGAAGTGGACGGAGAGGTGGTAATCCTGCAGGAGTACGCATCAAACTCCCCAACGTAGCCATTTCCCACCAAGGTGTTGATGCTGGGTAGTGAGGATGTAGACAACTGGTCCTTTTGGCCACTGATTTCCATCACCAGTTTGGCACTGTCTGGACTCAGGAGCTCAGAGCTTAAATAGTTGTCATGGGGCAAAGATACAAACTGGGATTGTACACAGGGCATTGCTGAAACATAAGAAATGAGAAAAGAAAATGTGTCAAATGTGGTTTTAAAGCATTTTCAAGTGCAGTTTATGTTAAGGCAATGCATTGAGAATAGCCACCAATTTTCACCTTTTTTGTTAGTTTTTTGGTTTGTTAAAACTTCCTCTGTAACCATGTAAACAGTAGCCAATGTTAGCAGTGAATGTGTACTGTCTTATTTCACCCGACATGCCATTTCTCACACTCCAGGCCCAATCGGTTCTGGTTGGAAATTGCAAAGGGGTGGTCCAGTGGAGCGCTCACATATTGTCAGATATTGGGTTACTGGCTGCTACTGCTTTGAAAAGCTCCTTCAGTGGAGGGCAACCCTCTCTCTGTACCAGAGAATGTTACAGATTGTATTTCAGCTTTGGATGAATGCCAGCAGAAATGGGCACAGGTAGTGAAGCACGTGTGTGTGGAGAGAGTGTGTGTGGTTGGTTGAGTGGGCGTGTATCTACAAGTGTGCAGATTTTACATGGGTAACACACTGATCAGTCTTTAAAACATTGACAAAAGTCAAAAGACAGGTATCAACTTTTGATAATTTTGTCTTTATTTTTATGTTAGCAGTGACAGACTCCACAAAATCAATGAGAGTGAAACGTTCCAACATCAACTAAATCAGGTAAAACAGCTGATCTTGTGCTTGTCAGAATATTAGAAAAGTTTAGTTTAGTTGCACAGTTAAGTTGCAATAAGCTAGTTTAAACCGGACAAACATAGATGACATTCTTTGTATTGACAAGAGTTATTAAGTATGATCAAGCACATGCATGTTTCCTAAAAAAAAAAAATTGCAGGATTACAGAATAGTATACCAGTCGCTGTAAATTATGGGCAAATTACAGCTGGAGCTAAGTTGTATACATTTATTAACTTTTTATCATTTAATTGCTAATTAAACTTGTGTTGTCCATTTGAATTATATCAATTAATATTCAATCATGAATGCATATTGACTTGAACATAATTTTAGGCTTCAATATATGGTAAGTGCGTGATGTTTGAGAGACTAAAAGCAAGTAAAAACTTTCCTAAAACACTTTCAAAAGTATTTAAAACTTATTCGTAAAGCCCAAAACAATATGTCCGTTTTTCTTTTGAGGTTTATTTTATACAGAAACACACAGAAAAGTAAAAACATGGTCCCTCTGTGTCTAAAGAAGTTAACTTTCACTCACCTGTTGTTTCATGTGAATATCCGGCTCCTGAAGCCTTTTTTATTTATCCCAAACCGGAGAAGCAGATGAATTCACCTCTTCCAGCTGCTGTCACACACACACAAACACACACATCCACACACACACACTGGGTCAGACCGACGCAGTCCTTTCCATACACTCTTGTTTTTAGTCCTCGATGCGTCGACAAAAAGGCGGGTCTGTGACCAAACATGGTGAAATCTTCCGGGTAAGGAAGCCAATCAGCTCTGTGTGTGACGTACGTACGTTCTTCCGTGTGACGCACGCACGGAATTCCATTGACGCAAGAGTGGAGGGTGTACGTTGTTCTAAATTTAGCCCGCGGCGTTCACGTGGGGCTATTACTGAATGAAAAAGACTAAAAATAACCGGAGTTTGGAGGCGCAGACGTTTTATTTTTTCAAAGGAAATGTAAATCTAACCTATGTTTGAAATAATAAGCCATGTTATCACAGGATTAAACCAAAAATGATTTTTGTTTGCTACCAAATAAGGCTGTCTTGTCATATTCTCTCAAACTCCAGCAGGACGTAGAGACTTGTTCATTTATTTTATTTTATTGGTTATGTCGAACGACTTATTTAATAAAAAAGCAAAACATTACCAATCACTTAAAAGTCATTATGCATTTAAAAAAGTGAATAAAAATCAGCATTGTTTTGAAAAAGTACATTTAGCAACATTTAAAATGATACAACAATTTTGTCAGGGTCAGCTGGTCGTTTGGTGTCTCTAAAGCTAGAGTAGTGAGGTTATAAGAAGACAGTATGTTACCTGCAGTGAATAGTTAATCATCGCAGTTTGGAGAATCAGAGAAATGTTTTGACTGTGGTGCAGAAAGTTTTATGTGTGAAACTGATTTAATGAGATACAAACCGATAGAAGTAAAAAAGTTTGAGAGTGCAGCTATCACCACATTACATGAGGCAGCCATGTTGGATCTAGATCAGGGCTGGTGAGGAATATCTAATTTTCTGAGCCAGGATTCTGATTGGGAGGAAAGTGCGAAAGTCTTAAAGCGATACTAGGACTCAAAGTCCTACAGTGAAATGTAACAGAAATAAAGATCCCTACTCTGACTCCCAAAACATGTTAACTACAACCATGTGAAGTCAAGAGATGCGATCAAGGCTGAAATGTCATCATTGCAGAATTTGCACTATGAATGTTACCGCCACAGCTGGCGACGTCAATTTGTCATCATTAGTTGAGGTTTCACCTAATACCCGCTTATGTCATAACATCTCCACAACAACCAGACAAACCAACATGTCTTTGTGTCTCTCAGGGGGGTATATGTGTGCAGTTCAGATCATTTAAAGAAAGATCTGTCTCTGTCAGCCTCAACCTGCTCAGGCTGCCTGAACGTATGAGACATAGTTGCAGGGTTTGAGGTCTTTCAAGTATGCACATAAGTAACAGACAGACTGGACACACAATCTTTTTATCCTTTTCACTTTCTGTCACTTTAGAACACACATGTATTAGCAGAGAAGTGCACACGTACACACTAACACTTTCACAACATTGCAGCAGCTAATTGGAATATCACATGGTTAAGTAGAGGGGATCACATTATAGTAACTGTGGCCAAAATTCACTTTAATGCAGGTCTCCTGGATGATTCAAAATGCCATTAGTTCACAGTAAACTGTAGACCTGCATGATATTAATTTAACACAATGCATTTCTTACAGTGCCTTAAAAAATATTTGTTCTCCTTGACCTTTCTCTACTTTTTGTAAAATTCTAATTATAAACTTTTTACTGGAATTTGTATGACAGACCAACACAAAGTAAAACTTATTTAAGGCGCAGAAGGAAAATGATGCAGGGTTTTTCATTTTTTGGCAATGAACAACTGTTTGGTGTTTTTTGGAAGCCATTTCTCATTTCCCCATCCTTACTTCTTGATTAGCATTCTTACTCTCCCTCCCACGCTGATGCCAACCTTCCAGCAGACAGACACGTTTGTAATATAAGATTTCACCAACTCCAATAAAGAAATTCATTAAGTGGGCAACACACATAGTAAAGCTTCCCACATAAGCTTACGGATAAAACACAATGCACCTGTCAGTTTGTCAATTCAAACAATTAGTTCAATTGTTGCAGAAATGTGTTTTGCCAGGGTTATGACCTCATTGCTTAAAATTTCAATACATTTTTAAACAGGGTGAGCTCAAGTTTGATGTAGGAGTAGCTCACAAAAATTTCATATTGCAGGAGATCACACAATTTATTTATAAGGATTGATCAAAATAGCTGTAAGACCTCTTTTCATCATAAGGTGATCTTAGTCTAACATTCTGTCGCTTTGCATTTTTGTAAAGAATGACAGGCCTTAAGAGTGAGTCATTTACTCAATAAAAAACATGATGAATGTCCAACATCCTGGTTAATATTCAAATAAATAAATACTGTTTGTTTTAGTATCACTCAGTCCTGTTTAATCACATATTCAGCCATGGTATTACATAAAAAACTCCAAGACAAATTTGAGTCAAACATAAAATTTTGTAAAAACATGGAAAGATTACATTCTTTACCTGCTCTTTACCTACAGTATGTAATCCGCTTTGCGTTGACATAATACATTGTTTCAATGTAATGTTGCATGAAACTCTTTTGAAATTGAGACTACAGCATGGTTCAGACACATCCAATTGACAAATAGACAATTTGACGTTGAAACAAGACAGCACACGTATACTCAAATAATCCTAAAATCTACCACAAGAATGGTTACAAGAAATGCACACAAAAAGTGACACACTTTGGCTTACAACTACCACATTTTGGCATGAGTTCATTAACAGAAACAACTTTTTTTTCCTTTTTTAAAAGAAAGAGCATTGCAATATTAAAATAAAGATGTAAAATCTTTTTTTAAAATAGTGTTCAGCACCTCTGAACACTAAAAGCAGTGGAACAGTGGTAATCTGTAAAAGCAACATCAAAAACGAGCTGAAATATGAGTTTTTCCACAAATCCTCATATTTAAGCATATATTTATAAGAACACTAACAAGTTATTTTACATGTACACACACTGATGGTGAAAAATGAACAGTTTATGTCGGTAAAGATAAAACTCAACAATACACCACTGTAAACACTGTAAACATCATTCATCCACAAACTACTGTAATGTCACAACATAAAACAAAAATGACAAATTCAAAAATCCTAGTTAACGTACAGACACACAGTATGTTCTGCTCTTTTATACAGACACACGGATTACGTTTAGTTGGCACACACTAGTGTTCAAACTAAAGACATTTGCAGGTTTTGAATGTGTTCACGCATATGTTCAGGCAGCTTTTCTTATAAACTATATAGCTGGGAATAAAAGCAAAGGACACATATAAAACGCCATTACATGTTCAACATTGGACTCAAATACTCTGAGAACCCTTCTGCAGACTGTAGGATGTAGTGGATTCTTTACTTGTGGTGAAAGAAGCCAGATGATTTGGTTGGTGGAGCCATCAACATGTTGGCCTGGTTCTTATGAGTTATATGGATCTAGAAATAATTTAAAAATTAAAGTTACAAATGCCTTTGTTAGGTGCATCTGTTTTTTAACATCTAATTCAGGGTTGACCTTTTGTTCTGGTGTACTCTTCAAACCAAGTATGAGCGGTGCTAGAATCAAAACCCACAGAATTAACTTTTTTTAAACGATAGTTCAGGTCGTTAGAAATGCGGTTCTGCAGAAAGGTTATGGACAATCAATATCTTAGCTGTTGCAGATACCTCTTTGTATGTTTGGCTAGATGTTAATCAGAGCAGGAAAAGTATCCAGTTGTTGTTATCTGAAAACATCTCCAACCTCACAATCAATCATATTGGTTCATGTGACTGGCCTAACTTAGTTTTCTTTTAAACAGCCATTTTCTTAGTATTTTACAATTATTTGTAAGTAAAAAAAGCAACTGCTGCAGCACTTCCAATGAAGCCTAGTATACCTCTAGCAGGAACACTATAATATTTTTGTTGGAATACAGTATTATGCAAAACTGATGAAGGTATAACTATGTCTAAAATAGTATTCTAATAAACAGCCATAAATAATTTGAGATAGGAGATATTTTGGGACAATAGTACTTTATTTTGGTCTTAGCTCCACCTGAACAATCTGTTTAGTTTCTTGCTGTGGTCGGAAATAAACTGTTTTTCTAATAAAAAAAAAAAAGGTTTTCAAAGTGCTGTCTGCAACAGATAAGATATTGTTGATTTATAACTTTTCCAGAGAACACCCCACAACCTCTTGAAATGGGTAATATTTTGACCAATAAAATGTCCTCTTTAATGTTGTTTGATATTTTGTTTTGTTTCAAATTTGGTTGATCAGCTTTAATAGGTTTATACAGCAGGACCTAATGTTTCTCAATGTAATAAAGAAGCTGCACTCAGTATTTCTCCTTGTATATCTTGTTATCTTGTACTTACAACTGCATTCAGTCCCCTGCTAGTTCCAGAACCTTATTTACATGTTTCCTTCTGCAAACTATTTCCAAATGCTCTCAGTGAGCAAACACAAGTACTGTGCAGTAAAATCCAATAGTACGTTTACACCAGATAACAGGCTTGCGAGTGTTACAAAATCTGCATGAATGCGTTGTCATCCTTATCAGATTCTATCAATTAAATACAAAATATCTGAATTTGAACTCGCCCTTTTGATGTAGACCAGGTTTTATTACTTACAGTACAAGGAGGCTGCATCCATGGTTCCCCATCAATCTGCATGGGCAAAGCTTTGGTCGTCCTGCACAAGTAAAAAAAAACAAGGTTGCTTTAAAACACTATCACTGACACGTTAAAAATTGACTTTACTGATATGTGCATTTCATCAAAGTGTGATAACAATAACATCAGATAAATTTATTTTATCTGATTTTAACATTTTTCGTCATTATTGACCTAATAAGTCATTTTCCCATTTTGTGTTTCAGCTGAAGAGAAAATCTCAGAACCTGATGGTAATTTGAGAAGTCTGTGCGAGTCTATGCCCGGCGCTCTTCAGTCTAGTGTAGATCTGGCCCATCTCTAAAACTCCTTCCAGCCCCACCACCTCAAAACGCTTATCGCTAATATCTGAAGAGCAAAAAAATATTCAAGTATGTCAAGATCAAAGACTTTTAAAAAAAAGGTTAGACTTTAAAAACAACCAGACTGATTTGTCTTTTCTGATTCATATAGAATAGTACAGGAAAACCAAAGACTCGCCTTGTGAGACTGTTTTGAGAACTTCTGGGTTGGTGATAACTTCATTGTGTCCCGTCTCTGACAGGCCATCGGATTTCTTGGATTCGCCCCAGAGGTTGGAGCCGCCATGCATGCTGGGAATGTTTAGGACAGCTATGCCCTCTAAAGACACGTTGTTCAAGTCAAGCGGTTTTCCACAGCACTGACAACGAAAATGACATTCTGAACGTTAATCCCAAGTTATTCTATTGAGGTGGGGGGGGGGGGGGAGAGAGACTAAAGGAGAAACTCTAACCTCAATAACAAGACATTCTTTCAGCTTCTTGCAGGAGGCAGATATAGACTCTGAAGTAGCAAACTCCAGATACCTCAGTTTGTTCTTCATCCTTGAATAAAACGACAACAGAAAAATAGGAAGAGGTGGGGCCTCTTTAGTCTGAGGAGGATATAAAATTGTTTGAATTGTCTCATTCCAATACAGAATACAGGTGAAAATGATAATGATAACAACGATAACGTGTCTCGTTTTGTGTGAATCCTCACCTGCTGTTGAACTTCTGTGGATGTTTCTCTCTCATGGAGTGAAAGCGATGAGCAATAGAAGCATCCTGCAAACACAAACATTCACAATAAACCGTGATCCAGACTCATTTCTCAGTGGGAATCAGCAATAGTTCATGTTTGAAAAAGGCAATAAATATTTGTGTGGTGCCCTCCCAGCCGAGTCAGTGACTCACCACTCCAATAGAGAAGTAGTTGTTCATGATTTCATAAGGTACAGGGTCTCCCGCCTCCTGGGTGTCGTTTGGAACCACCTGGATGCTCCAACGATCCAGAGGGAGCTCCTCACTCTCTTTAATCTCCTTCAGGATTTCTGTCAAGTCCGACCCATCGTAACCTTTTAAGGGTTTACAGCAGAAACAGCCCAAAATTAAATCAGGTTCAATGTTAGCATCTGAGTTATTCAGACTTTGTTTGAGGAAATGTCCGAATGTTGCACCTCCTCCCCAGCGTAGACAGCGAGCCATGTCATTCCCAGTGCCCAGGGGCAGAACAGCAACTGGAGGGCATACCTGGAGGTCTGCTTTGTCTGAGATCACAAGAGTTTTGTTTCATTTGACTCTAATGTTGGTCATTTTGATCTCCTCTCAAAACTCAAGCCTGTGTGCAATACCTATAGCATCCAGGAGCCACCCGACCGTGCCATCTCCCCCGCACACCAAAATCTTGTACTGACGCAGATTCCTGAAGAAGTGGAGTCTATAAAACAAAGTCTGTATTACAATGACAATCATAAGAAACTTTAACAGCATTTAACTTCAAGTTTCATTTGTCCTTTACCCCGCAGAAGGACCTCCATTGGACAAATTGTACACCTGACGTGGATTTAGCAGATACTGAAACTTCCTGAGTACCCTGCACAAAAGCACAAACAATTAGGAAATAAACGTGTTCCTCGTGTTTTCTCCTTTAGTCTAGTATGTGCCCTTCTCACAACAGCAACAATAAATTTGTAAATAAATCAGTTTTCATTTTCATTAAAGCATTTTTTCGAGTTATTTTGCCTGCTCGCTGGGTCCTCTCCTGCACACAAACCTGACGAACCATAAAAACCCTCTTTATAAGAAGAACTCTTACATATCTCAACACATGTAAACAGATCATGTAACTTCTTCAATTTCTTATGTTTATACTTTAAGCCTGTGTTTCTTACCGTTCACCCTGCTTCCCTCCACTTTTAGGATTTACAAACACAAGCAAAGGATGTGTGTCTGGAACGGGGGCAATCTATGAAAATACAACAAATTAATCTGCTTTGATCAAAAAATATCAGAAAAAACACACAAACGTGTTAGAATTATGTTTAAAAGCAGAACTGTTGTGTGTGTTGCATCATTGAAAGATGATGTTATGAAAGTATTGGTAAGTAATATGTTAAAGCTATACTATAAAAAATACAACATCAACTAAAAACAGAAAAGAAAATGATTTTTTTATGCAATAGAAAAAAAATCAGATTTTTTTTAGACTGCAACCACCAAAAAAATAAAAATTAATAAATACTCCATCAGACTGAAAGAAGTGAACGGCTTCAAAAAAAAAAGATCTGTTCATGCATTATTTCATGCAACCAAAAACATTACAAAAATAAATGTTTATATTTTTTTCAGTTCCGCCTTTTGGGGACTGTCATTAAATTCAAAATTTCTTCAAAAAGCAAGCAAAAACTAAATAAACCTGCAACTGTAAAATGATTGTAGGAATGTTTGTGTCATAGTGTGGACTTTTAAAGTCCGACGGCGCAGGCACAGAGGCAGGGTTGGGAACAAAAATAACTGGTTTATTTAAACAATACAACACAGGCGGG
>JAVKLF010000110.1:12374477-12392223 GCA_034783495.1 Millerichthys robustus | reverse complement strand
CACACACACACACACACACACACACACACACACACACACACACACACACACACACACACAGACAGACACACACACACTGCAGTGTTTCTCAGACATCAAGACTAGAGCACATGAACGTGTAATTATCTATTCATCCATTATCCTGCATGTAAATACTCTCCTCCCCAAACACTAAAAGCCTACAGACCCATTTCATTTCTTTCAAAGCCTTTAAATGGACAGAGTATTTTTAGCCCTGCGCCACTTTTTGTTTCCTGTCAGCTCGTCCTCATAATTCTGCATTAACTCCGGTCCCATCAGCACATTTTTAAAGTTGATGTTTTAATGAGAATGAAGGAAGATTCTCCGCAGATTATCGCTGCACACTGTTGTGCAACTCTTATGTTCACCAGTCAATGTGCTTTACCTCGTAATGTGACGACGCCTGAAATCTGATCAGAACTGCAGAGATTTCACCAATTTGGGTGAAACTGGTTTTGTTTCTCACTAGATGTTGATCGCCTTATCTTAGTTTTTTGTTTGTTTAAAGCAATTTTACACATGGAGTGAATGACGCAAACAGGGAACTCACCTTCCATGTACTGTTGCAGCTGGATAAAGTCCACGGGTGTCAGGGAGCCTTCTGGTTCGTCAGAGGAGGCCATGCTGAGCAGCTGCAGGAGACCAGCGAGCAGACAGTCACGACAACAACTGTGACACTTGAACTTTTTTTTAAAAAAAGGTTTTGAAACAATAAGGCTCTTTTTATTTGGTAGTTGTTTATGAGAACCGGTTTGTCTCCATTCCAAAGCTGTGGTTTACACACCCGTTTCCTTCTGTTCAGGAAAACTGTTCTATAACTTGACATGTTTTAGGTATTTGTTTTGGCTGCTCTGTAGCTCTGTCTTTGCTGACATGTTTGAAGACGTGAAAATCAATGAAAGGTGAAGAAGTGGAGTTGACTAATGCCAGAGCATGTCAAAACATGAATATGTTGCAGTTTAACTTGATCAAGAAGCAGAAAATCAGTCCAGCACCAGCATTTTAATACAGTTTAGGCGAATGTAATGTCCCAAAATCTGATTCAGCAACACATGAATCATTTGTCAGAGAGGATTATAATGTCAAATCTGAGAGACTGACATGTCCTTTAAACTTACCAGGACTGTGTGTCTCTTGAGCTAGGATTATAATGCCAAACCTGAGAGACTGACATGTCCTTTACACTTACCGGGACTGTGTCTCTCTTGATCCAGGTGATCAGGCAGGATCGAATGTGTCCACAAACGCGAGTGAAGACAGTCCCGGACGTCTGGTGGGTAAGCTGCTGCAGCTGCCTGCTACTTGTGGATAAATTTCAAACCCAGCATTAACACCGGCTGTGGCCAAAGGGATTAAGACTGAACAGAGGAGGAGCTTTTAGCGACATAATTACAGTTAGTGGCACCGCCCCGCCCATGCGTAAAGGCTCACAAGAATAACTCCACACATTGTCTAAAGATTAAACTTTGAAACTAATTAGTTCTAACTAGTTCCATGGTCCAAAGCCTTGCATTTGCTTATAATAAGATAATAACTTTAATAATAATGATCAAAATAAGTTAGAAAATAAAAATTATAAAGTAGCATTTAATAAATGAATTATGGATATACTGGCTCTTTTGGATTACATTGTTTTTTATTCATTATTTATATTTAACTAGGGTTTGTAAGATAGGTAGGCTAGTATTTGATCACATGTTTTATAAAACAAATCTGCTAGTTGGATAGTTCACATATAGGCATCATTAGAAAATGCCCTAGTACCTCTTCTTACACGTGAGTACAGTCAGATACAGTCTATAATGATAATAATGGAAGAAGAAGAAGAAATTTATGATTTATGTCGATAGGGGGCGATAAGTCTCTGTGTTCGCAGATGACAGTGAAGCTTAATTAACCGTAGAAGAAGAAACGCGTTACGCAGGTGTTTACGTTCTCACTTCCGTAGCTTAAGGATAGCGGCATACCGTCACCAGGATGTTTTAAAATCGAAAATTTACCTGGAAATTCTCGGTTAAAATCTAGATTATTTTCACTTGTGAGATAAAAGGGCCTTTACAGTTTAAAATGATTCAAGTCGTTTGAAGTCCACAGTTAGCGCAACGTCGCGACCTTTTTCTCATTCATCGCAGGTAAAAAGCTAAAACGCGAGCAGCGCGCAAATTAATCGTGGACACGTAATTGAATATAAAAAAATAAATAAGAAAAACATCAGCTGATCCGCATTTTTTGTCCTGGGTTAATTTAGTGTTGAAGCAAGCCAGTCATGGCCACTAGGCGTCTGACCGATGCCTTCTTGTTAATGCGGAACAATGCAATCCAAAACCGGCAGATTTTGGCTGAGCAAGTGAGTACAAACGAGCCCCGTCTGAGTACACGTAGCAATGCTGCGGTGAGTGGTCTGCTTCGTTCTGACATTTTACTGTGTGTGTTTGCATGTAGCCAGCCACTGAGCCCTCGTAGCTAGCTCCACCAATGTACCTATAGCTGCTATTTATTCACCTGATCGGACTGTGGGTGCAGATGTTTCACCTCAGGGCTGATAGAGGAGGACTGGCTTGTTGTTCTCTCCACTGAAGCTAACATGTTACAGACAACAACAAAAAAAGACTGTTTAAAGATTACCCATCGCGAAAGCCAGTTTAAAAAACAAAACTTCAACTAGAATACACATGCATGTTTTTATGTCCACATTGCTCTTCATTAGTAAGTGTGTGCTGTGGTCCGTTAGATTAAACTGTGTCGTGACTTGTAATTGAACTAGGCTGTAGTTTGGAAAAACATGGAAGGTAAAAGTTGTTTTTATCTGCATTAGTAATATAGTCACGCTAGATTAATAAATCTTTTATATAAGCTCTGTAATTAAAGTGATTTGCTTCATTTTAGTCAAACCAGCAAGGAGGGAAAAATAATGCAACACTCAGAGCAAGTCACCAAAAAGAGGCTGTGTGTGACTATGAATGGCTTGGATACAATATGATGCAAAACACCTACACAGATCTTTAAAGCATTTTTTACTGAAAAGCTTCTTTACCCACATAAAACAAAAAATAAAAAAGTAAAGCTGCACATCAGATTACCAGGAAACCTAAACATTGAATAGTTGACATTCTTTTACTGGCAGTGATAAAACCTGCCTTTAATCTCAATCAGTTAAGGTCTCTGTTTGGGTCAAAACAAAGCAAGTTTAAGAGACAGAAATGATTGTGGAGGAATAATCATGTTCTTCAGCTTTAAGTAAAAAGAACTGAAAAGTATTGACTGGTACATGTTGAAAGTTCTGCTGAACTCTATTTATTTGGTGACACCGTTTCTTGCAACTGTAGTCGACATGCAGCCACTCTGCTGTGGTTGTTTCAGCTAGTCTAGGCCTGTCTCTCGCAGAAACATTTATACAGGTTAAAGGCTTCCATTTATCAGCAATAAAACAGAGTTTTTCCACTCTGCTATTCCAGACCTACCTGTTTTAATAGTTTTGGTACTGAAACAGATTTTAGTACAGTTTAGAGCCAGTGACTTTTAATTTATGTGCAAATACAAATGTGAGCGTTCATCTTGCAGAACCTGCGGTACTCTTAGTTCTGTTTGTCTAAAACCAAAACAACACTAGATGTAATTATCCAAATATCCACATCATCATTATGTAATTCTATCTAGATTATTTTGGTCTCTTTTGTTGTCTCCTGTTGTCTCAGGTTTAAACTGACATAAATGTGTTTCAGAGTTTCTGTTTGAACATCAGATATAAATTTGTGTGAATTGCTATAAATGTCATTAGCTGCGGGACGTTTTACTTCACACTTAAATGTTTTCGCTGCTGCAAAAGTAGAAACAGAAACATATTTATTTTGGTATTTGCTGCTGATTTCCTTGGTCTCAATCTGTTATTTCTAACTTTCACTCCTCTTTCTTGTTCTGTGTTGGATGGGAATTCTGCTTTTTGGCATTCACATTAGGAGCTTGACGAGGTAACCGTTTCACTTTACCACAACATTTAACACTAGAGGCATAACATTAAGCACCATCATCCCACCCATCCTGTGTATATAAACCAGTTTTATCATTTTTGCTTTGTTTAGATGGCAGATGACCGAATGGCTCTGGTGTCCGGGATTAGTCTGGATCCTGAAGCTGCCATCGGTGTCACAAAGAAACTTCCTCCCAAATGGATAGAGGGGGTTGATGAGGTAAAACCGAACACGTGTGGGTGTGCGTGCGTGCGTGTGTGTGTGTGTGTTTAGAACGTCATCGCTAAAAGAAAATGTATTAATTTGTGGATAATCAATTAGCAGATGCTTTCAGAATAAATCTAGTTCTGTGGTTCCCAAACAATGATACATATTTACCATAACAATTTACAAGCACTGTTTTTTTATGCACATCATAACTTCAAAACTTGAAAAGTGAAGACTTTCTGAGATACTTTATCTTGTAAAATGTTTTAAAACCATTGATGTTTTCAATCCTGCACTCATTGGATTACAAAGTCCTTTTGTCTTTGCTTCTTATTGTTCAGATTCAGTATGAAATCACACGGATTCAGCAGAAAATGAAGGATCTGGCTCTGCTTCACGACAAGCACATGAATCGTCCCACTCTGGATGACAGCAGTGAAGAGGAGCACGCTATAGAGATCACTACTCAGGAGATCACACAGGTGCAAACTCTTCAAATGCTGATTGACTTGTTGACTTATCTGACAATATTTTATGATGGCGTTGGCACACTTTGTCAAAAGGAAGGCCCGTTCTTTTTGTACGATTCTGTTCTGTGCGCAGCCCTGCTGGAGGCTGCTTGTTTGCCTGATATTCTGTCGAAAAAATTTTTGAATGCTTTTGGGTCGACTTTCCCCGTCTGGTTGTTTTGTTCTTACAGATGTTTCATCGATGCCAGCGAGCGGTGACGGGTTTACAGTCTCGTCGAGGCCACTGCACCCAGCAGGAGGAGAGGCTGCTGACAAACGTGGTGTCGTCTCTGGCTCAGAGCCTGCAGGACCTCTCCATCAACTTCAGACATACACAGTCCAGCTACCTAAAACGTAGGAACGCACCAAAGTCAAGCAGTTTTTAAAAAATTGATCCTTTTTCTTTTTTCTTCCTAATTGAGGCTCATCTGTTTGTGCCGTCATTAAAGTTCCGTTTTATTTTTCTCATGTTTGTATATGAATCTAAGGAAAATGTTTATGTGTCAGGAATGAAGAATCGTGAGGAGAGGTCGAAGCACTTTTTTGATTCTGGACCTTTAATGGAAGAAGATGAAGAATTAGCTCTATATGACAAGGTAAGAGGCTTTCACGCACATTTTGTACATGTAGAGTCAAATGGAAATAGTACTTTCTGTTGCTTACTTTGCATGTTTGTCTGTTATTGTTTTTCTTTTTACAAATTGCCATTTTCTAAATAATATACATAGTCTGCTAAGATTGATTTAGTGTAACAAATATATTAAATTGAACTGCATTCAATTTAAATGTACAGATGTAATTTTGTATTGTAAATGTAAATTTAAAGTAAATTTGAATTGAAGTTTCATTAGTTTTTGGGACTTAAGTACAGAAAACAGTCTCAGCAAACACAGTGAGAGATGTGATAACAAAGAACATGAGGCTCAAAACCTAAAAATTACTTTTAAATGCACATATTATTTTTAGTAGTGACTAAATCATACAATAATATTTAAAAAGATTGGACTGAAACACTGTCTGAATGAATTTTATGGCAACGTTGCCCCAATTTGTTTTTTTAAATGGCTGTCCTACAAAATAATATTATGAATATCTATAAATAGTGGTTTGGTCTTTTCCTGAGATCTCCTATGAAAGCAGGATTTGACCGTCCTTTTATTTTACTGCCACATTTTGTTAAAACTGTGAATTTAATCCTTGAACTCTCAGGGCTTCACAGATGACCAGCTGGTGCTGGTGGAGCAGAACACGGTTCTGGTGGAAGAACGGGAGAGGGAGATCCGACAGATCGTGCAGTCCATCTCGGATCTGAACGAGATTTTCCGAGACTTGGCTGGAATGGTGGTGGAGCAGGTATTTAGAGATTCTGATACACACTGAAAATAAGAAAAACAGACATTGTGGAAAAGTAGTAATTACTGTGTGAGAAAGCAAAATAATATTGTGTTAATCATCATCAGATGATGGATTCATCATCTTAAAATGTGTCAGATGTTTTTGAGCGGAAAATCTTACCTGAATTACTGACTTTCTGTCTTGAAGATACAAAAGAAGTTCTTTGTTTCTTATTTGTCATAATAGTGTTAGTGTCAAAGCAGTCAAATAGACAAAAAACAAAAAAAAAATTATTTCAAAATGATGTCTTGAAATGCATGTAAATATATCCAGACCCTGTCAGAAATTGCTGTCAGATTTATTAGCATTTTCTTTTTGACAGCATGTGAGAACAATTTTACCTTTTTTATATTTCAAGTTTTAAATGTATTTGTTTTTCACTTTTACTTATAATTAAAAGACAGAACCTTAGGAATTGATCAAATGAATCAAAATAAGAACAATGTCCACCTGCAATTTTTGACAGAGTTTGGTTGTAAATAACTGACTTGTTCTAAAATAGTAGAATAGAAATGTCATGAGTGATGGATTAGTGTGACGCTGGTATTGGGGAGAAATAAACTCAAATTTGAGAAAGGGCTAATAAATTACATATTTTTCTGCTAATAAATTCAACTGTTCTTCTTTAAGGGCACTGTTCTGGACAGGATTGACTTCAATGTGGAGCAGGCTTGTGTTAAAACAGAAGATGGGTTGAAACAGTTACAAAAGGTAATCACAACATGCTTGCCTGTATATATAATTACATTGCAACCAACAGAGCTACTGAGGGAGCTGTGCAGTCTCTGGACAGCAGCTGTAGACAGATGAGCTTTACTTGGTGTCTTAAAGAAAAACCTTTTTTTTCTACCAATAATGAAGTCAGCATTCCTGGCAGAAACACAATATTTGTAACTTTGTGAGGAAACTATTGAAGGAAAGCAACAACAGCAGGAAGGTTTCAGTTTTCCGCAGCAGTAGAGAAATCTCCGGATCAGCTGACCACGTTTAATAAAAGATGAAATGTGAGAACACAAACTGAGAGATTGGAGTAGAAACTAAACTCCTAAGCATCAGGCTCTACATACAAGTAAGACACCAACACAGGTTGGTTATGTTAATAGAAGCATCACTGAGGGTCCTCCCGGCTGTTAAAGTGAAGCAGAAATGGTACAAAAAGACAAAAATCAGCATGTTGAAGACGGGATTTATATAATTTACTCAATTTTGCTTTTAACAAACCATAAGAAATGGAATTCTCATACAAAATTTCCTTGCTTAGTTAAGGCAATAGTTTAGATTTTTTTAAAGTGGGGTTCTGTGGAACGGTTATGAACAGATAATATCTTACCTGTTCTAGATGGATCTTTGTTTGGAAAAAAATTGTATAATTCTGACAGCTATGAAAAACAAGACTAAAGTGGGGTGGTTTTGTCTTTTAAAAAGCTTTAATATTAAAATATAAAGCACTTTCTAAACCTTTTCATTTCTGTAAATTGAAAAGATTGAAACTATGGTATTAAATTGAAAGTTTTTGTCGCTAACATTTTCTTTCTCTTTGCAGGCGGAACAATATCAGAAGAAAAACAGGAAGATGCTGGTCATTTTGATCCTTTTTGTTATAGTTATTGTTCTAATTATTATTCTTTTTGGAACAAAGTTTAAGTAATCCATTCCTTTGACTTGTGTTGTCTGTTTGGGTGTATCTTGTTGTGTTTATGCGTGGACTTGGAACTCGGTTTTGCTCCAAACAAACATTTCTGTCTGTCATACCAACCAAGAAACATCATCAAGAAGTATTCTACGTGTTTGCAGGTTGCACTTTGAGCTACAAGGGGAATCTTTTAGGGTCTGTTTTGATGAAAGAAACAAACGACAGGTTCTGGCTAAGCTGTGGCTTTTTTATGTCAAGTGACGGTTGAGTTTGTGACAAAAATCCATCAAGCCCTATCCATCTGTTTCTTAAAAATAGAAGAATATGAGAGCATAATCATATGAAGATGAGTCGTTTCTGTCTAAAACGTTAGACATTCAGTTTCTGTGGGAGAAAAGAGAAAGTGAACACAATAAAAACATGCAGTAGCTCCAGTTTTACTGAAAATCTATCACAATTTAAACATTTTATTCACATCAGTATTAGATTGTGGAAAAATATAAAAGTTTATTAAAGATACTTCAAGTAAAATTAAAACTAGCTGCTTAGTACCAAAATAACTCATTTGGTTTAACGATCATTTATTTTATTATAACATTTTACATTATTAGCAGCTGGTGCCCATGTCCAGAAGTCACTGTGTGAGAGGCGGTGGACACCTGGACATGTTGTAAGTCCATCACAGGGACACATGGAGGCAATCAACCATTCTCACTCCCACCCACACCTAGGGACAATTTAGACTTACTAGTTAACCTAACATGTATGTTTTTGGTCTGCGGGAGGAAACGAGTGCCTGGAGAAAACTCATGTCCACAGAGAGATCCCAGGCTGAGATGCTACAGCTCTAACCCACTGCTCCACTGTGCCACCCTTTTTTTAAACACTAGTCTTTATTTTCCATGGTCCTTACATAAAGTGCTACACTTAAAAAAAACTCTTGCAGTTTGCACATATCAAGGCCTGAGAGAAGGGCTGTTGTGTTACAGATGTAATACTACTGTCCATCTTTACAATTTAAAAAAATATATATTTATTTTCTGATAATGTCAGATAATCTAGGGGGTTTTGTTTCTAATAGGTTTGCTGTATATTGAGTGGAGAATATTTAATATATCAGTTCTTAGTCGCTCCACTGAACTGAAAACTGATGTTGTCCAACAAATGCAGTTTTATTTTTCCATTACAGTTTTGCATTTACTTTGGATGTTGCAAATCTGTAAATTTTTTAAGACTGAAAGGCTACAATGAAGAGTGTCTGTACTTAACTTCCCACTTTATATACCTGTTAAATCATCTTTGTCATTTATGTCCTGTTTTCTGTGTATGGAGAAAGAAAAATAGTATGTCTTTAATGATGGTACATTTGGTTTTCAAAGCAAAAAGGAAGGAGGAAACATTTTTCTTTTTTTAAATAAACCTCAAATATG
Source organism: Millerichthys robustus (assembly GCA_034783495.1). Lineage (NCBI taxonomy): Eukaryota > Metazoa > Chordata > Actinopteri > Cyprinodontiformes > Rivulidae > Millerichthys > Millerichthys robustus. The sequence goes on along the minus strand of JAVKLF010000110.1, from coordinate 12,383,060 downwards.
ATTGTGATTTGTGAATTTTAAATGGCTCTATCACAAAAATTTAAAAGATGCAAAACACATTAATTAGGCGGTGTCCAGTGAATTCAAATTAAAGTTTACTTGGTTATAAAATATCCATATTTTTATATTATTTGAGAGGCATAGTACTTACAATAATTAAAGCAATATGATTATTAATAGTGAAGTGTCATTTCAAAATAAAAGCCGCAAATTAAGCTAAACTTTCTCGAGACAGAACATTTTTATGCAACAGGTGCATTTTGAATAATTAATCATAGTATGAGCATACTATTTAAACAAATCTCAACATTTTATGTGTAAAAATTAAAGTCTAGCTGTACGCGTATTTGACTTGAAAACGGAAATAGATGTGTGTACTTTCTGGAACCGGAAGTAGGGAGGGTACTCTTCCATTTCAGCACGGGGCAGCAAATTTAAAGGGGCAGTTGTGTTTTTTTCCCGCTTCGTGTGTTACAAATAAATCTGTTTTTATTCGGTCTTGGTCATGACGTGTGTCGCAAACGAAGAGGACCCCTTCCCCGTCGATGACTGCCTGTTCGCTGAGACGTTTTCTCTGGACTCGGTGTTTGAAATGATGGGGGAAAAAGTGCGGATAAAACAGATGTTCGGCGCCAACCTCGGCGTGGCCGCGCCGGTCTGGGAAGCTGTAAGAGCAGATGTGCTGAACAATTTTGCCTTTTATTTTTTTCATAGACTTTGTTGAGAACGTCTTGTATGTAACACGTGTACGTGTGAACACACAGGCGATCCACTTGTGTCGGTACCTAGAGGATCAGTCGGTGAAGCTAAGAGGACAGCGCGTCATAGAGCTGGGAGCGGGCACTGGTGTGGTTGGGATATTAGCTGCTCGCCTGGGTATGTTTAATAAAAAATAAATTGTCTGTGTTACATTCTCATCAACTTATGCCTCTTCCACACGTTGTCTTGTTTCTTCTGGCTCACGGTAACCGTACAAAAAGCCATCTTTCAGTCATGTGCTGCCCTCTGCTGGTTCAATAAGGGTACACACGCTGTTCTGTACTCACAAAATTCTCAATTTAAAAAGTACAATAAACTAAACCTACTCATAGAGTAACATTGCTACCATGATCATCAGACCAGAATACAGTTCTGCACTGATGCTGGTGTAGATGTTCACTCTTTCAAGATATGGTAAAACCAAAAGTAGTCCAGCTGTTTACTTTTTTGGATTCTGCAATAATAGTATGACTGCCAATTCAGCAATTATTTTATTTTTTGGGAGTGGTGGGGGGGTTGCACTTTGTCTGTGTCTGCATACTTTCTTCTATTTCAGTGACATAACTTCTGATGCATTTATGTAGAGTCCCCTGAGAGTTTTTCTCTGCATTAGGTGAGATTATAATCTGTTTCAGGTGCTGAGGTGACCCTTACTGATCTCCCCCTGGCCCTTCAACAGCTTCAGGACAATGTCTCAGCCAACACGCCCTCTGATGGATGGCCTTCTGTCCCTCCCACCGTCCTCCCTCTGTCCTGGGGTCAGGACCACCTAAACTTCCCCTCTCACTGGGACCTGGTGCTTTGCGCAGATGTTGTTTACCTCCCAGAGACGTACCCGCTGCTGGTGGAGACGCTGGCTCATCTGTGCAAACATGGAGCTACTGTGTATCTCTCATCCAAAATGCGAAAAGAGCACCAGACTCCGAGTTTCTTCAAGGAGATTTTACCGAGCAGATTCAATGTGGAGCTTGTGGACCGTGACGACAAACAGAACAACAACATCTACAGGGCGTCTCTGCAGTGAGAGCACGAGGAGCCTGAGACAGGACTGAACAGAGACCAGTTACGTCTCTGGGTCCTTTGGTGACGTTTAAGGAAAAACATAATGAAGGCATTTCAGAAAATGTGTCATAGAAACAAGAAATTTATTTTTTCTAGTTGCATTGCTATTTTAATCATTAAATCATCTGTTGTAGCTCAGGTGATGAGTCATTTTATACATTAATATAAAATTAAACTTGTTGCATTTCCAAAATATCTTTGAGAATTTGACAGTAATGTATTTTTATTGTACATCATTCTGTGGTGAAAACTATTTTGCTTAAGCAGATTAGCTGTTTGTGTGCACCTATGGTATTATTGAAAATCCTGAGTTTCTTTCTTTTTTACGAATGCTTATATGCTTTTCTTCATTTATTGTAAACATTGCCACAATCTGTCTTTGGCAAACAGTTCAGTGATATTCACAACAAAACAGCTTTTAGTGATCTGTATAAAACTCCAAATTCATCCCATCTCTTCATCCTGGTCTGCTCTGTCCAGCAGCGACAGGTTGCAGTCTGTCGTTTATCCCCTCCCTTCAGCACTCTGCTGATCTGCAGCTTTTCTGTTCAGGAGAGGAAAGCCTGTTTGTTACGCTGGAGAGTTTTAAAGAAAAGGGAGATGACCTGACTGCTGCCCATCACTCCCTCTGCTACAGTTCAGCCGACAAAAACAACAGATCTCTATCTCTGCTGTGTCTGCCCACTGCCTCCCACACGACTGCCACAAAACATGCAAATCACTGGACTGGCTTTTGTTCTCCTGGACAAACTGATAAAAACATGTGCTGTTGGATGAGGATCATTTATTTAATAAGAACCATAATCTACATTAATGTCATTGACTAAATGAAAATAGTTCAGCTTTGCTCCTATTGGAATAAAAGAAAGAATAAATAACACTAAAATCAGTAAAATACCTATAATGCATGCTTTTTCACCTAAAACAAATGTCTTAAAGTTTTATAAACACTAAAAAGTTTTTTTTCTTTTGTATTTTGAGATAAACAAATCTTAAACTTTTTTTTAATACAGTTTTTTTTTTATTCTGACTCCTGTTTTTCCACTTATATGAATTTTGAGGCAAACATGAAAGAAAAAATATTTTATAATAAAAAAAGCAGCTTTGCATAGAACTCCTGCTGTTGTGCTTTTTTAAAGAGTGTTGGCTGCATGTAAGGTTTGGCTTTTATTAACAGGGTTCAGTGTGTGTTAAAGTGGGAGGGGGGGACTGAAAAGCACCGTCCTTTTAAAACACTTTGTTCTGTTTGGACTTCATTAGACGTCCCCTCATGGGCAGCAAGGGCAGGAATTTGAGAGCAGCAGCTGAAGGTATTTATGTAATTATAAATATTCTACTTTGAACAGTAAACATGTCATTAAAATGTAATTATAAAAATGTATGTTATCTTGCTTTTGAATCCTTATACTATGGACAGTTCAAATTAAGGTACAATTAGAGACTTGTTTGCTTTTGCTTCAGGTTCGTGTACGGAGCTACAGGATGGAGTTTTGGTCTGAAAATCAGAGACAGTCACCGGTTTACTCCAGATTTGGTACAGTTCCTGGCAGAAATTGTGCACACAAGTGAGTCAAGTAAAAACATTTTGATTCATAGAGAGCTAGCTGCTATTTTGTACCCAATTCTTCTATTTTTACACATTTTATTTGATTCAGAAATGTGTAGAGAGTTAATTGTTGGAAGACCTAATTGCTGCTTTGTTGCAGATAATTTTAACTGAATGTTAAAATCTGATTTAAACAAAATTTATTCTGATAAATATTGACAAATAAGTATGACTGAGTATGAGATGTTGTGCTAAATGCGTTTAAGAATCAATGTAATGACTAAAATAACAACGCTGAACCTTAAACAGCACAAAGACAAATCAAATATTGAAACATGTTTTTTGGCAAAAGTTCATTAAAGAAGATTTGTGAATGCTTAATTATGTTTAAGGAAATAGTTTTCCAGTTTGTGATGTAAGATAATCTACAAGACAAAAGCAAAAAGAGCTGAAAGGACAAAAAAATAAATGAAAATATCCATTCATTATCTCCCGCTTAATCTGAGTCGGGTCGCAGGGGCAGCAGCTTGAGCAGGGAGGCCCAGACCTCTCGTTCCCCCAGTTACCTCTTCCAGCTCTTCTGGGAGGATTCCAAGGTGTTCCCAGGCCAACCGAGGGACTTAGTCTCTCCAGCATGTCCTGGGTCTTCCCCGGGGTCTCCTCCCAGTTGGACATGCCTGGAGCACCTCTCTAGAGAGGCGTCCAGGTAAATGAACAAATAAATAAAATAAAATTGTGCTGTTTTACTCAGTGAAGCTGAGATGAAACCAAAAACAATTCTTTGGAAGGATAATTCGAAGTATAAATTCCAAAGGGACGTTCTAGATCTACTCTCCAGGCAAATAAACTTTTCAAGATTTAATTTCGGCATATATCATGAACATGTCAACATCTGTAGAGCGAGAGAGAGAGTGAGTGAGATGGCACGAAATTCAAATTGACAAGATTTCTTACCCTAAAGTTAACAAAATGTTTTGATTCCACATTTGATTTGTTGTATTTGTAATATTTCCACTACAATATAGAGCCTCAAGGATTTGCCCCAAACTGATTTAATTTAAATTTTTCACACAAACTGTAAACTGGATTGTACCAATATGTCTGAATCCACTGAGGTTTTCCCTGTTTTACCGACAGCTATCACAACCGGCACCAGATATCTCATTATCCATTGAACTTAGGAGAAGAACAAGATCGGGAAAAAGAGTCTGGTGACTGGACTCTCCACGGATCAAGAACTACACTGAATGAGTACTCCAACTGGACAGACCCCTCCTCCTCTCCTTTCCACTTCCCTGTTATTCTGGACACTCAGCGCCACCAGGACCAAGGGGGATATCGGCAACATGAAGCCGGCGACAGGGAGTGGATGGCATCTCAGAGAGCTGCGAGGGACCATGAAAGAGGGTTTCTGAGGGAGGCGTGGCAGCAGAGGAGATGGGAGCCCAGTAATCCTTTCAGTTATGAGCGAGAATTATCTGCCAGAAGGAACAACAACTACAGAGAGCTGGAGGCCTGGGCGGCTCGGTACAGTCACTCACTGCCGAGGAGAAGGGGGGTAGAGGCAGAGCTGCAGGAAACATCCCAGGGGCTGGTAGACCCTCAAATGCAACATGTTCAAATAAATCCAAACAGAATGTCCGGGCTATGGGACAGAGGACAAAGACTGCAAGCTCCAACCTATAATATAAACTTCACAAAGGAAAACACCATCTATCAAAGAAGGGCTTTCAGCCAACCTCCTGGATATGTTGCTCCTCCTTCCTACAAGAACCCACATAAAAGTTCTCCAGTGAAACCTTTCTGTAACACCAGCATAGAGCAGCTTGGTAAGAAACAGACCTACTGGTTCAGAAACTCAGCAGAATTTGAAGATCAGAAAATGGAGAAAGAGGAAGTCAGAAAGGCAGGTGAAAGCAAAGCCTGCCCAGAAATAGAAGGACCAACACACACAAGTCAGGAGGGGGATGCTTTACAGGCAGCCTGTCCCATAAAAACACAGAAATCAAACATAGAAAATGACGGCATGTTGGCTCTACAACATCAACAATCAGTTCAGAGTTCTAAAATAACAACCTCAAAGGTCATCGAAGGAAGAAAATTCAGGCTGAACAAAAGGACAGGAGGCATGACCATTTTCTGCCTCGTGTCTCGAACAGCCAACGCCTCTGAAACATTGTCTTTGCCGATCTGCACCTCCCCAACAAAATGTCAAAGCACAGATCAGGGAGAGGTTTTCACCGACTTAAAGAGCAGACGTGATATCAGACAGTTTGCAGATGAAGTGGACTTCGACACATCGACACCCGCAGAACAGCTGGGTTTTGATGTTAAAAGCATTACAGCCACACAAACAGAAAGTGAGATTCTTGAAGTTGACCTAACCAACAAAGCAGAAGTAAACATTGTTTCTTTGCAAAACGATGCAAATAACATTGCTACATTTGGGAGACAAGTGAGTCATTCAGCGCATCCTGTGTCGGTCAAATATCCTTTATGGAGGAAGCCCAGTTCCACAACTTCACTTCCTCAGAAGAATCTGGATGAAGAATCGGATAACGTTCTTAACTTTGACACAGCTGGCAATGCAAGTAATGACCCAATAAACGAAGAATCAAGTAATACAGACACCGAGGACAGAAAGGACCTGATGGTTATAGACACCAGCTGTGTTCTCGTCAAAGTGGAGCTGATTCCATCACCCAAGAAAGAACGTGTTCACTTCTCAGTCTCCTCAGTTGACACCAAAACCAACGACCCAATGTTTGTTTCCTGTCAATTAAACGACCACCTGGATGAACATATACCAGGAGATCAAAATAAAGATGCAACCCATTCGCAGTTGAACAGAAGTCATGAAACCAAAACTTCTTTCTCCAGAGAGCAGCCAGAAACTTTGGGGAAGCGTGCAAAAAGAATCCTCGGGATATCTCTGCAGGACAGTGTCATCAATGAGCAGCCTGATGAAGCTTCAGCCTTTGAATCACTTGTTGAAGAGCAGAAAAAGGAGGCCGACCTCTCTCCGTCTGGACAAACTCCAGAGGACAGAGTAGAGGAGGGAGAGGTTGTCCACAATCATGGACCAGAATATTTGAAAGAAGACATCAGAAATCAAGTAGCAAATGAAGCCAGTGAAGGTTTTACAGACTCTCTGCAGGAATTTGCAGATTTGTCTGAAGACGAGAATCCAGACGACAAAACTTCAGCTGAAACTGAAGCAACAGATACTCATGTTGAAACCACAACTGAAAAAAACCAAAGACAAGTTAACAATGAATCCACACAACTTCCTGACCTTGGTACCTCCATTTCTCCTTGTGAACCTTCGTTGTTTTTGACGACAACAACATCAGAGGAAGCTCCTCCCAACACCTCACCTTTTTCTTTGCCCAAACTGTCATCTTCACCTCCTCCTGAAACTGCAGACTCTTCCACAAATTTCCCTCCCTGTAAGGACCATCTCCCAGGTCCTCCTCTGCTTAAAGAAATCGTTTTAAATTCCGATCAAGCATCTGATACCAAGCACAAGGATGAAGAGGATGAAATGTCCCATCTTCCTGAGAGTTGGATCAAAGGTGAGTCCACTGCCTCAAACATGAAAGAAGAAGAGATGTCACAGCAACAAACTAGATATGACCAACCAGACGATGCTGCTTCTGAGGAGCAACAAGTAGAAGAGGCCGACAAAGAACCACAAAACAACTCAAAGGAACCAACCCAGACATTCAAAGCTAATGAACGCATGGATGTCGACATTTTGCATCAACATCTTGAATGTGCCCCAACTGAAGGTGCTGCTTTGGCGAAGGAAAGTACCTGGATCGAGCTCCTTCGTGAAACCAACGAGGATCCCGATGATGCTGAAGTTCAAACACCTGAAACGGACGAAGAGAGTCAACAAAACCCAAGCAACGGTCAGACAGCTGTCAACATATTCCAACAGTTTGATCTCTTTCAAGAGGAAAATGCTTTTTGCAGAACGAATACCAAGGAGTCACAAAAAGAATTGCAAAAAAGTCCAGGTCCTACTGCAGGTCTGAGGCAACAGAGAGCTACAGACTCTCAGATAAATACAGACATTCTGAAACATTTTGACTCCTCCTGTGTCTTGACTTCAGACTCTCCTTCTCTTGAGTTAGACACAGACTTTGTTCCTTTTTTGGAAATGGACTCAGTCGGTTCTTCCTCTCCAAACTTTGATGACGACGATGCTGCTCCAGAAGCCGATTCTCCTCCATTTAATCTGGACCCTTGTGAAAAATCCAGCCAATTCTCATCTTCTCTCTTTACTTTACCCCCTGTGCTGCCTCTCAGCTCTCCTCCTGAGGACAACCCTCCTCCACACTTTTTGCCATCTGCTGCACACAAACAAGAAGCCCCATACCCAAAGACTCTTCGGGACGTAGTCAATCGCATCAGGAAGCACACGGCTCCCGACTCTGAGAGCGAAGAGGAGGAGGTGACTGAGCTGTGGGAACCAGATACGTCAAAAGAGGTAAAGTCTGAGAAGATCCTTTTAGAAGAAGCAGAGGAACCTGAGCTTTTAAAGGAAACTGAGGTTGGGGGTGTGAAACAGGATGATGAGGAGACTCTGTCCTGCAGCAGCTTCGTGTCTGAGGATGCTATTGTAGCTGAGGAAGAAACAAGACTCACCAGCAAGGTGGACGAGAAGAACGAGGACATTAACAAGAGTGAGGGGGAGGTATGCTGCTCTGAAGGTGAAACCACATCTGAGGAAGAGGCAGCAGCGCCAAATAAATCAGAGTGTGCAGTGGAGGTGATGGAGACAGATTCCTTCTGACTTTAATTTGTATTGAATGTTAAAGGTTCCAACAAATCTGTCAAGCTAACTAATCCAAACTAAAATCTGTAGCAATAAATCTGTGGTATTTACTGAAGAAGAAATCATTTGCAAGACATATTTTTCATGATGCAAAGGTATTTCTTCATGCTGATGTCATTTTTAGCAATAAATGAGAGTTTATGTAGTTATTCTGTGTTTAAGTTGATCAGAAACATAATAAATGTGCTGCATGTTGTATGCAGCTGTGAGATAACAGACAGAAGTTTCAGTGTCTGCCTGGGGTTATTTCTGATAAAATAAAACCTGTACTTTGTGTTGTGTGTGAATAAAGCCTAAACCAGTGTTGTATAAAGTACTGAAATCTCAGAGTCAAGTAAAAGTATAAGTACCTCTCCAAAATACGACTTTGGTA
>JAVKLF010000110.1:12363111-12374056 GCA_034783495.1 Millerichthys robustus | reverse complement strand
AGGAAAGTATGAAGTACTCCAAAATATACTTAAGTAAAGTAGTGAAGTATTTTTACTTCGTTACTATACAACACTGGCCTAAACTGTGTTAAGACACTGAGAATTAACTTTGTTCTTTTGAATTACTGATTGTGACATTCATTAAAATCTGTTAACTCTTTGCCAGTTTTTTAACGCCACAACAGATTTCAGCAGAGAATTCTGGGAACATGTTGGTATGAAGCGTTGCAGAGATGTCAGGTTTGTGTCGGAAGCTGAGTGGGACTCTGTTTAGGAAAACAACCAGAGGGAATCAGGTTGATGTTATAGAAATATATTTGAAGACAAAAAAGCTTCTAAAATTGTACAAAATCGACTCAAAACAGGAAAGCTTGTTGGTCTCATTTTTCATAGAAATGACAGAAATACCCTGAACAGAGATCAACATGTTACAGCAGATAACGTCTGTAGTGAAGTTTGATCCTGTTATACTAATAAAACGTAACTTAATAAAAATCTTAATGCTTATAGTTACATAAATGTGATGAAAGTGACAACAAAAAGACCAGTTAAAACCAGTTGGTTCTGGTTTTGTTTGTCAAAAAGCAATGATGAATAGGATAATAAGTTACTAATAAATTATGTATGAACACATGCTGCAGTTCAGCCTTTTTATATGATTTAGTTTGTTTTTCTATTTATTTTATTCCCAATTTCTCCATTTCAAATTTCCTTGATGGAAAAGCAATGAGTTCTTCTAAAGGCCTTTTTATAAGAAATATTTAATTTGTTGGTTTAAGTTGTAGAGCAACACATTAAGCCTTCATTTCACTAAAGTGATCATGATTATGCAGCCATCACGTTAAATTTGATCAAACCTGTAGGTAAAACTTAAGCAACGTACATGCAGTCGTATCATAGTTTGGTGTGGATCCAGATCAACTTTTCTAATTGTAAGAGTAAAATCCCTGTAAAAGCTTGTGCTATTTGAACTGCAATAACTTTGCAATAAAAATAATCAACAACAAACACGGTACCAATGATTGAAGAGAAGTTTTTTGCAGTGGAGTACAAATACCTGAGAAATATTTGTCTGTTGATAAAGACATGTTGTTTTAGCTCTAAACTAAATACACATAAACCTATAATATTTTCATGCAACTTCAAAAAACAAATGGGTTTTTAGTTTGACTAACAGAATATGCAAAAGAGAAAAACAAAACTGGAAAAATTTCATCCTCTCACAGACCAAAACCAATAAGCAAAAACAAATCAAAAGACACATTCACTGGTGAACAAGAAGTAAGAACATCTATTCACAGATTAGAGTCTATTCTGAAGAGTTGTTTTTTAGTATGAATGAACAGAAAGCCTGAATCTACAGGTAATTCCGGCTTCTTTGTGCAGATTCACGGTTTTAATTTAATGAAAAACCTTTAAAAAAAGTCATTACATAAAAGAAAATGTGAACACAACTTAAATACGTTGCCAAAAAGTACAGCAAAAAGGCTAAACGTGGTCCTAAAATCTCTGAGATCTCATGTAAAGACTTGTCTACAACCTGAACCAATGTGGTCAAAAATTGAGGAGTAAATTCTGAAAAATGAAACTGAAACAAAAACTAAAGATTTCTGATGAAAGAACATCAAAGTTCATCATGAGGCATGGTCAGAGCGTGGTCACAGAGGTCTGCAAAGCCCACAAAACAAGAAAAACATACAATTATTACAAAACACTGCTGCAAAACAATTTAATATGAGAAAAAAGAAGTAAAAATCAGGTTAAACAAACACACCTGTCCTCTTACTGCAGAGTCTGTCTTTGACATTTTCTGTTTCATGGGCGAAGAATTCAATAATTTCATCTTCATACTGCTCAACGATGGTTTCACACTAGAGAAATGAATCATGGGAGGTTAAAAGTTTTAAAAGATAAAAAATTAAAACATTTATTTGAGCTTCATGGACAGAAAGCTGTACTCACTGCAAACTTTAAACTGGATGTAACTCTGGAGTCCAGCGTGGCCTCAGACAGGTCCATGGCTTCGCCGCTCCGAGACTTGACCCTGACGTAGGACTTTCTGTTTGTGGAAGGGTCCGTGCGCTCCCCGTAGTCCTGCATCCTCTCACACACACTTTCCATCAGCTCCAGGAGGTTGCCCTCAGAGCGGGCCAGAGGAACCTGGAGACAGAAAAGGTCACAAAGAAAACTTAAAATCATAAAAAAAAATTCATTTTATGCCAGTGATGTCTCATTGTTCCCACCAACTGGGAATTACTTTCAGCAGTGATCTCAATAACGCAGTTTCATGCATATCTTTACATTATCAGCATAAGACACAAATCTGAGGTTCATCCTAACGTCCTTTAGAATCCGGACTTATTACTACTGTACAGAGACACAATCCTAACAAATTTAGGAAATCTTGCTGTCGTTACTTAAACTGACAGCTTAAAAATGAAAGGAAAGAGGGACAAATTCTTCTAAATTCTTTGTTAAAGAACCTCAACCACAGAAACTGCGAGCTTCCTAACTGACAGGACTCACCAAAACATTGTTTTCGTTTTGGCTGGTGGGTTGGAATAATAGGAATATGTACTGAATGATGAAATAATTTAATTTGCAATCTTGTACTTGCTTTTTCTAAAAGAAGCCAAAAGACTTTCAACAGCCCAGAAATACATACTTTTTATTACGTACAGTCCAAAATCAATTTGACTCATTTGCACATGTAATCCTCCCCACCCACCACCATCATTAATATAATAGAAATGTTGAGTTTTTTATGTTACCATTTGTCATGAACACAGTTCAGTTTCATCATCAGATGATTTAAAGGATCATGAGGCATTTTGTCCAGATGCAGTGAAATGGACATCCAGATGCTGTCTCACCTCTCTGATGGACTGAGTCCCATCCGGATTGATCCTGAAGGAGCCTGTTTGGATCATTTTCTTGGGGTCTATCTGGGAGATGGCCCAGTCCATCTCATCCACCAGAGCCCTACAGGCTGAGGAGGACAGACACGTGAGGCATGAGAAGTTTTCAGAGAAGTCAGAGGACAGAGGGACAACAAACCTCCACATCTGATGTCCTGTCCTTGTCTGGCAGCCTGGCTGAAGCTCAAGAGGAGACACGCAGCTACACAAGACGTGAGGAATGCGGCGTCCCTCATTATGCGTCTCCTGAATGCACACATTTAATCACACCACAGTTTGATTTACATCAACACATTGACCGGTCCTTTAACTCTCAGCTAACACCAAAGAAACAACAAACACCGTGTTTTACAACCTTAATTCAAGATTGACTAGTAAAACAAAAGCTACTTTTACCGTATTTTAATTCAACTTACATGTATCCAGCAGCTTCCAGGAGCCAACCTTTACGCTTTTCCACGCTGTTCTATCGCATTCGGTGAAACGTGATGACGTAACACCAGGCACATCGACAGCAGCGCCCCCTTGTGGTCAGGAAGATTTCCGCAGCTCCACAGGCCAATGGCTCCAAATATGGCAGGCCGTTACAACACAAAATCCAGGTTATCTCAAAACAAAAACCGATCAGTAGTGACGCTGTTTTTAAGAACATTATGACATACCTCAGGAGGAGAAAAACAATTGCCCGTGTTATTATTATTTGCTAATCTTTATTTAACCAGGCAAATGACATCACAGATCATCTTTGCATGGGAAGCCTTGGCTGGAAGGCAACCTAACGTGCATGTTTTTGGTAAATGTTAACTCTCTCTGCCTTGAGACTGTTTGAAAAGGGATTTATTATAGCTCTAGTTCTTTCAATCATGTTAAGAAAAGCAAGCAACAAGACTGAGAACCGCCGCAACTCGTATGAAGATGCAGACACTGACAAATATTTTGAGACATTTTGGACATTCACTTGCAAATGTTGTTAGATACTACGTTTACTATAATGTCACTATTTTCATTCTTATATAGCTAGTGAGCATTCAGCACCAGATATCCACAAATCTCTCCCTAACTAGGCTGAACGGAGGACAGGAAGAAGCCTGAAATGTTGTGAATGACAAGTTTTATTATGTTTTGTGTCATAAAGTCATCCCATCAAGTTTTCAACCCTCCTGCTGTCCTTGGGTCAAAATGACCCAGGAGGCCTCACCTTTAGCAGGAGGGTTGTCCAAACTATCTCTTTAGAAATTTATAAATTCATTATTAATAGTCTTTATTCTATTCTGACGGCTGAAGCTTTTAATAAGTCATAACCCCAGTAGTGAATCTCTATAGTCAACTTTTACTAAAGTCCTTTTTTAATTTTAAAAGTAATATTTGATAAATATTTGTAATATACTGTTTATTTTGGACATAAAAATAAAACCTTTAAATACTCTATAGACTATATACCAGGACACCGTCAACACATCTAAACTCCATTTAATGTTCTTTTTTTTCTATTGTCTCATTTTATTTGTGCAGAATAATTTCTGAAAAATGTTGAAAAATCTACACATTTTATTTGAGATATGAAGCACAAAAACATTAAAACTGAACAAATAGAAGAAATGTTTTTTGTTCTAGAATAAAAACTATCACAATTCATTTTTTTTCTGTTCACTTTATAAAGACACAAAAAAATGACAAATTAATTTGATCTTCAGTGTTTTAGAAAATGATTGTTTTTAATAAGTTCAAAACAATATTAACACAATTAAATACATTTGGCAGAATAAGTACTTTTACACACGTCATCTTTTGCAGAAACAGATGGCGATACACCACTACAGCAGTTTTTTAAACATTAAACAAGAAACTGGCTGCAAGTTTCCCAAAATGGAAGTTTTAATAAAACTCCTAACAATTATTCTGAAAAAATAATGTTTCTTTAGCATTCAAATGCAAAAGCTACATTTAAATGTTGGTCCAACACACATTTACCAAACAATTGTTTCATTAGGTGAATAAGAATCCACCTTACGGTAAATTAGCAGGAAAATTTTTAAATACACATATTTGTTGATTTGGTCTTATGTAATTAAAAAGGTTCAAGTGCCAGTTTTTTTTTTGTCTTGATTCATTTCTCATGTAATGAAGTGCTTAAATATCTTTAATAATATAAAGTCAAATCTGCTACAAAGCATTGAAATAAGGCACCTTGGTGAACAAAAGGAGGCACTGTGGTGGTCTGCAGAGGAAATAGGATATACTGAGCTAGTTTGCTTTAAAGTTTGGTCAAATGAAAAAAAAAATAAATTTTTGTTCTGACTTTTTGATTTTTTGTGACATTTTCACCCATTATAATAAATGCTTGATCTGTCAAGCTCACCAGTTCACTCTAATTGCCAGTTCTCCCTTCTTATATCCAGATTACAAGCTTTTATTTATCTTCTGTGACAGATAACATCATGTCTCCGGTTTGCCAAATTCAAACAATGATGTGGCATGTCTTCCTAAATACAGCAGAAACTAAACCAAATAAGACATGAATGGAACAATTAGAAGCAAACAAATAAATCAGAAAGTAATTCATCTTAGTGAAATCCTGCTGCAGATTTAAAATTAAATATTCAATAGAATGTTTAAAAGGAAATGTACACAATAATGAAAACTGACTGACTTTTATCTGTTGCCACATCCTTTGAAATATTTTAGTTTAGAATAAACTGTAGTAATTAGGAAGCTTTTTTCTGTTTTTACTGAGAAACTGCAACAAAGTAAAAAAAAAGACAAATTCACACAAAAGTTAGTTATTCTCCTCCAGTGTTTGTCGTCTCAGATCAGTTGTCTGTATCTCAGATGATGTAGTGAACATCCAAAGGTTAGTTTGGCACTTTACAAAAAGAAAAAAAAAGAATAGCAATCCCACAATCCACCATTTCTGACAAATCACAGCAAGCTGAACCATTCAGGTTAAACACGGCGCCTTTCCATCACATAGTTTGGTCGGCACAGAAAGAGAGGAAGAGCAAAAAAAAAATAAAAACTTCTGGAAAAGTAACAGCCAAGTGCCTAAACAAATAAATAAATTGAACCCTAAATGTAATCTTACTTCTGCATGGTTTAGTCCTGTAAAGTTTGTGATTTATGATGTAAAATATGTGCCCCCTTCACAAATCACACCATGTGATGAAAAAGCGCCTAACGGAGAGAAACAAAAATGTTGCAGCGGTGTACAGTATGAGCTCATCATTGTGCTCTTCTTCACATTAAAGCATATTACCCAAAAATAAAATGATCAACCCATTTAAAGGTTTTTAAAAAACATTTTACCCAACTGTAACAGAAAGAAAGTGACATAAAACTGTTACTCTCACATGTAAAAACCAGGGGACAGAGTGGAACCAGTCACATATAAATACCACATATTCTTACGGGTATGTACTTATTCAATATATTACTAATGATACTTGTCAATTATATACAGCCATTCATAGAATAGTGAAGTAGTGTGTACAGACGGACTTCCGTTTGACTCTAAAACCAGTACTGAGGCTGCAGAACGAGCACAAATCATCAGCCCTCCACCACCGTGCTTAACAGCTGGTGTGAGTTAGTTTGTGCTGACATGGCAGTATGTGTTATTGTCAAACCTCTTCGCTTCTGTCTTGTTTAAAAGTTTGGTTTAAAAGCCACTTTGCAAACAATTAAAAGAGTGAAGGATGTTTTTTCACATTCCAGTAGATTCACAAACCAAACTGAGCTCTTTGAACAAACGGATTAAAGGTATTTGAGGGTTTTTTGGTCCTACACTTATTCTGATGTTTTTCACTAACACTTCGAAACGAGCCAAGTCAGGGTGAGCTGTCTTGAATTCTTGGATGCCAAATGGTTTAAAAATGATCTTCAAACCCTTCTCAGGTTGACCGGCTCCTCCACCTGCTTCTCTTGGATCATGGATGATGTCTGAACAATAAACAGCTGAAGGCTCCGGAGCAGCTTTTGTTTTTACTACTACAGAAACAGAAGGCGTGTATTTGTTTTTTTACATATAGTTTTTGCATTTTAGCTTAATTTTTGTTAAATGAAAAATGTCTCAGTTTAAAATGTCTTTTTTTTTGGTTTACCTCCAGTTATGTCCACTTTGTTTTAAGACCTGGAAATGACATGCTGTCCCAATAAGTGAAACTTAGAAACCAAAAACAGAATTAATCTACATTTTTCATTGACTGTATTTCAAATAGCTAGAGCAATATTTTATCTAAGGCATTAGAGGGTAGAATCATGGAAAACCAGTTTGGTCCCTAACAAAGATGCAAAGTCTAGAAACATGCTGCACCCACACAGTAAGAACTGGTCGTAAAAAGGAACACGCTTGGTTTTGTTGCTGTTACTATGGTAACAGGTAAAAAAAATCTGAAGATTGAATTATTTACACAAACTAAAAAGGATAAATTCAAAGTCCTTCGTGTGGCATTGTCCTCATTAAAACACTGCTGTTTTACAGATTTTACAACTTTGTTCATGTTTAGTTGGTGCCTTCATGGATAATAAAAAAACAATCGTTCTATTGCTGTAGTGTGTGTTTGGCAACTATCTGTCTTTATCATTTAGTGAGGTTCTGGGATAATAAGATTCCAGATGTTTCTCCATTTGGAGTCCAAAAGTTGACTGTGAAGCGCTTGAAATGACAAATGTCGGCTGCTAATTAAAAAAAGATTCAGAAGTTTGCTGGTGGACTTTAAGAACACTTTGAAAACACTGAGAGGTGAAGACAGAAACATACTGGCCACAAGTCGGTGGTCCCGACAGGTTGTCCTTTCATCTGCTGACCCCACCATCAAACTCCATATTGCTCAGTAAGAAAATGTCCGTGTGGCGCGACAGACTCACTGGTATCTGAAAGAAACAGCAGAGGTTTTATTATTAGAGAAACAAAACTGACTGTCAGTTCAGACTTTTTTTATTCATAAATGCACATGAAATTAAATGGAAAAACTGCTTTTTTAAAATGATTTTTGTTTTTTTCTTTTAGATTTGAAGTCTTAACAGATGCTGCTTTGTCTCGCTTTTTCTTCAGTTTATTAAGATTTAATGTTAGTTTAGTCAGGTGAATATTTACAAAAATAAATCAATAAAATGTTATAAAATGTTTTTAAATTGCACCACCAGATTATCAATCACTTCCCTCAATTTTTCTTGCCATCACGAAGCTTCCAATCAGGTTTAGTGTTTCAGCCACCATCATCTGAATCAACTATTATCCATCGGATTGTCAAAAATCAAATTATGATGTTGTGTGTTGCAGTTTATTACTTTGTGATACTGCTCATACTCATATTGCAATGACAAGAAAATCATTTTGTGCACCCATAGTTCAAACTACTTTATAAATATATTTAGATTAATCTTCCACCTGCATCTGTCATTCGTGTTTCATAAAAAAAGTTTCTATATTAGAATAAAACCTAAGATTTATAAAATGTCAAGTGTTGATTGTTTACTGTGGTGCAGGTTCAACATAAGCAACATAAAAGAAATGTCACAATTGATCAAATTTATTGATCATAAATGGAGCTTATCTGACCTAAAATCTTGTTTGGATTGTCCTAAAAAAGTGTGATTTTACTGCAAATCATGAGGCAATATTAAAGTTTGCTTATTACCTCTGAAAATGTTTATCAAATAAATTTATTTTCTAAAAACTGACTGAAGTCTAAAAAAAAAAAAACAACTCCATTTTCATTTTGTAGATTTTATTAGTTTCTACTTTTCTCTGAATGGTAAATTAATCTAATTTGGCTGCAGAGTAAATAATATTAATGTAATTGTATCATTTTTTATCAAAATAAAAAATAAATCTGACATCATTGACATACAAAGAACATAACCTTTTACACTCTGCTTTTTATTTCTAGACTTTTCAGTCTTTGTTGGTATCTGATAATGAAATGCCATTTTATTTTCTTTCTGCTTCTTTATAAGATTTACAAAACCTTTTTCTATTTCAAAAACTTTACTGTCATTGTTGAAAAAAAATCCATCTTCAATTAACTTTTGCAATTTGTAAAACCAAAATTAAAGCAAATTTTATTGATAAGTGAGCTACCAAAACAAACTTAAAATAAATAACTCTTTTGCTCTAATTTTAACCTTCAAAAAACAGGAAAATGTCATCCTTCATTTAGAAACATCTGTATGGGTTTACATCTAGATCACAACTCTTTACACATTCAGACAGAAGACTCCAACAAAATGTCCAGAAATTTAACTTTTATTTTTGGACAGACCGTTTGTTGCACCAGAGAACAGCAAACAGCTTCTTTTTATTCAGTTTCAAACAGCAGAAATGTAAAGTGACATGACAACAACATTGATCAGACATCAGTTTCTTGAGTTTTTATTTTTTTTAACACTTGTGCGTTTACCATCTTTTCTGGTTCTATCAGTCAGGTATGTCTGTGAATTCATGGTTGTGTAAAAATAGAGATAATTTAAATTTGAGACCTGCCACAATAGAAGAGAGAACTTAATGTGACTAATTCCTGAGAAAAATCTGTACTGCACTTTTATTTTCTTAAAAACAATCACATCACTTGGATATTGCTCATTTACTTGCTTTAATTTCATTTAATAAATTTAAACTTGCAGCTTTGTGTCAGCTGCCACATTTCTTCATGCTCTGCTTAGAAAATCGCCTTCAAAAAACAGAAAAACGTTGAATCTGTAGTCCCAGCTGGAAGTTGGAACAACTAAACCAGACATTATTGCTACTTTGGCTGACTATGTAATAATACCATGTTTTATCAGTTTATAATATGTTAAAATGTCTACTTTGACCTGCAAACTGGTCAAAAAACTACAGTAATAGTTCAATGCACAGACCTAATAAAGAAAACTTTACAAACACATTTAAAATAAGAAACAACACAAGGAATAATAATAATAAAAAACATTTGAGGTCATATTATCCTGAAGTCAAGTTGTGGACAAAATACCTTTACAGTAAGAGGTTTAAAATAAATCAATACTTGTTTCTATTTAGTTATATTTGCACATAAATAAATAGTTGATTAAATCTACCTTAAGTATTTTTTTCCAGGGCTGTGAAATGTTTTTTTCTTTTAATCAACAAAATCTTGTTTTTATGGAATGTGTTTTGACTTTTACAATAATTCTTCATATATTAACAAAAAACTGTCCTCCTTGTTACGTTGCATAGAAGTCTTAATAACTTGATTATTTTAATACTCAAACGGATATACACAGCACTGTGCAAAAGTTTTGAAGCACCCCTAATTTCTACATGTTTCCAATGAGTCAGACTTTCTTCTATTTTAAAGTGGTCTTGATCAATAGTTCTCCAGGATTTTTGCTCTTTCACATGTTTTTCTCTGTCAAGTCCTTGTACCTGACCATGACAACATACTGTGTACTTAAAATCAATATTTAAAACAAAACTTTTGCTAAAATCTAATGAACCATGTACTCATTCACAAAAGAAGCACATTTTAACTGTCATTTAAAGTGTGTTTGATTATCGTGTTTTACTTTTTGAATGATTTTATCAATTGTTCTATTTGTTTTGTGTTTCTGAATACTGTATTTTATTCCTTTTATCAGTCAGTGACAACAGATGAAATTTAGCAAATGAGCTAACTCTGGTACATTTATGTTGCTGTACGATGACGTGGCACTAATCAATGTGGTCCAATGAATGAATGAAATAAAAAAAAAGAAAAGCTAACTACATGAACAATATCTGAAAGTCATGTTTTAAAGTAATCAGGAAAACAAAAACAATAAATACCTAAAATGACCTGAGAGGGGCAGCATCTTACAGCTGATCATCTACTGTATGTTCCGTTTTTAGCTAATAGCTTTTTGTAAAAAAAATAGTATTCTGTCAAAGTGTTACCTTTGGTGTTTTTTATGGATTTGAGTAAAGAATAAGAACAAAGTGTGTTTCTGTCAGGCTACGGGTAACAAAGTCTCTAAAAATTTAATTTAAAATTTAATTTTCTGCCATGTTGTTTTTGTGTCGTCACAACACAGCA
>JAVKLF010000110.1:12342941-12353541 GCA_034783495.1 Millerichthys robustus | reverse complement strand
CCCTCTGTGGCACCCTCTGTCTCAGAGATTTGGCACCTCTGAGAAGCCTCACCTTGCTGTCCCCTGGTGCAGAGCTGTGGCCCCACTGTCTCAGAGATTTGATGCCTGTGTGTAGACCCCCAGGCCCGTCTGTGGTGTCCCCTTTTGGCAGAGCTGTAGCCCCTGTGTTGAGCCTGACAGGCTTGTCTGTGCCGCCCCCTGTGGCAGAGCTTTGGCCCCTGTGTGGAGTCTCACTGGCCCATCTGTGGGGTCCCCTGAGGCAGAGCTGTGGCCCCTGGGTGGAGCCTCCCTGGTTTTGTCAGTGGCAGGTCAGTGGCCCTTGCATGGCACCTCTGTTGCCACACAAGGAACGGTATTTGGACAATATATTGAATTCTGATTACAACTCTGATTATTATGATGAAAATGCCCCTCTGTGGCACCCCCTGTTTTAGAGCTTTGGTACCTGTGATGAGCCTCATGTCGATGCTGTCCCCTGTGGCAGAGCTGTGGCCCCTGTGTGGAGCCTCGCTTGCACATCTGTGGCATCCCCTGTGGCAGAGCTGTGGCCCCTGTGAGGAGCCTCACTGGCTTGTCTGTGGCATCCCTTGAGACAGAGCTGTGGTCCCTGGGTGGAGTCTCCCTGGTGTTGTCAGTGGCAGTTTCAGTGGCCCTTGCGTGGCACCTCTGTTGCCATACAAGGAAAGGCATTTGAACATTATATCAAATTCAGATTACAACTTTGATTATTATGCTAAAAATGCCCCTCTGTGGCACCCCCTGTTTTAGAGCTTTGGTACCTGTGATGAGCCTCACGTCGATGCTGTCCCCTGTGGCAGAGCTGTGGCCCCTGTGAGGAGCCTCACTGGCTTGTCTGTGGCATCCCTTGAGACAGAGCTGTGGTCCCTGGGTGGAGCCTCCCTGGTGTTGTCAGTGGCAGGTCAGTGGCCCTTGCATGGCACCTCTGTTGCCACACAAGGAACGGTATTTGGACAATATATCGAATTCTGATTACAACTCTGATTATTATGCTGAAAATGCCCCTCTGTGGCACCCCCTGTTTTAGAGCTTTGGTACCTGTGATGAGCCTCATGTCGATGCTGTCCCCTGTGGCAGAGCTGTGGCCCCTGTGTGGAGCCTCGCTTGCACATCTGTGGCATCCCCTGTGGCAGAGCTATGGCCCCTGTGAGGAGCCTCACTGGCTTGTCTGTGGCATCCCTTGAGACAGAGCTGTGGTCCCTGGGTGGAGTCTCACTGGTGTTGTCAGTGGCAGGTCAGTGGCCCTTGCGTGGCACCTCTGTTGCCATACAAGGAAAGGCATTTGAACATTATATCAAATTCAGATTACAACTTTGATTATTATGCTAAAAATAAAATTATTTAAAAAAATTATAAAAAATAATAATAAAAAAACAAAATAAAATGAAATGAAATAAAAAGTCAAGTCAAGTCAAGTAAAGTAAAATGTTGTAATAAAATAAAATGTTTTTTTAAAGTCACGGCTCAATACCATATGGACTTATGAATCCTTGAAAAGAACTTTCTTATTCGTGTCCATGCCTTTTTTTGTGGTGTCACTTCTGTGGGTATGACTTTGCTGAAACCTGAATTTTCAGAGTTGCAACTTGAATTCTCCCTGCAGGAAGAAGACAATCTTTGACAGTTGACTTCTTTTGCTTGTGGAGTGCGGGTGAGATGTCTCTCCAAGAGGAAGGTTTGTGCTCTTATGGCTTTTGACAATGAAGCTGGTGGGTTCTCAGAGGTGGGGCAGGAGCTTTCAGTTGGAGACTTTGGTCTTAATGGCTTTACATGAATGATGTTACTTGTTGATAGAGGCTTCTTGATGATGCTTACAGCAGTGGCTTTTTCTGAGCTTGTCGATTTGGGTGGTTCTTTGTCTGCGGAGGCTATTTTATTCAGGCAAGAGTTGGTGGGGTATCTTGTGAGACAGGAACTTATGTGATCAGCTGAAACTGAGGAGTCTACACTCGTAGGATCCACTACTGATTTTTCCTGGCTTTCTGAGTTTGTGGTTGGAGATTTTGGTCTCAACGGCCTCACATGAATTATGTTATTCGTGCAGTGTACAGATTTAATATTCGTATGAGGATTCACCACTGCTCTAACCTTCTTGTTACCCTCACTACTCCTTTCCGTTTTTGTATATGTTTTCATTGAGCTGGACAGTTCATCTGTTCTTCCATTTTGAAGTTTCACTGCAGACTGAAGACCAGATGTAGCCATTACTTCATTTGCCTGGATAACATATCCACTGTCAGATTCTTCAGAAAGATGTTTCATTGTTATAAATTCGTGACCAAGCGCTTCAGTGGGAGTGATTCTACCCTTTGGATCAAACGCCAACATTTTTGTCAGGAGGTCTAGAAAAGCTAAAACATCTTTGACTTCCAATGAGTTAGAACAATGTTTGGTAAAACTCCACCTTTCTGAATTATTCTCTTCGTTTGATGGTTTGAGCTCCCAGACTGCAGGGTCTGTCTGAACGCGGGTGAAAAAATTGTCAGTGAATAAGCCCTCGTTCAATAAATCACTGTCTGGTTTTCCAAACAAGCGCACAAGCCTTCTCACAACTGCATTTGCATCTTCTGGAAACATGTTATCACCAATATAGAGGAACGCCAAACTGCAGCCTACACTCCACATGTCGATACCTTCACCAAATGGTAATCCCAACATGACCTCAAAAGCCCTGTATGAAGGGTTTTGGATGACCAATCCTTGCTCTAGTTCTGATGTCAAACGCAAACAACCAAAGTCAATAAGTTTGACTTTTAATGACGACTCATTAACCAGCATAATATTATCTGGTTTAATGTCACAGTGAACAAGATCAAAGCTTTTTAACCCTTCTATTGCCACCAGCAACTGTTGAGCTATTATCCTAATTTCCGAAACTGGTAATGGATTGAAATCTCGCTCTGCCACATAATCAAAAAGGCTTAGGTGAAGGTTTTCAAACGCCAGACAGTAGTTGTTCTTCCATGAGAAATGTCCATAGTATTTGACAAAATTGTATTTATCACAATCCAAATGTCTCAGATATTCCATTACTCTTGTTTCTTTTTTGCCAGCCTCCCTCATATCCATACTAATCATTTTCAACGCCACGGTCTCATTTGTGGACACTTTATGACACTGGATTACCTGACCAAAACCACCTTCACCCAAGAAGTCTTCTGCGATGTAATCTGGCGGTAATCGTGGAAGTGATCCGTTGCTCAGCTTTGTTGGTGTTGGTGTTGTTGGTGTTTTCTTAAAGCAGGCGTTCCCCATGTTTTATCTGCAATCCTTTATTTTCTGAGAAAAAGGCAAGTAATTAAAACTCTTACCGGTAGTTGGTTATGCAGTCTGTAGTCAGAGTTGTATCGTGTCGTGTAGAGTTCTTGTCGTGTAATTTGAGTTCTTGTCGTGTAATTATAGTTCTTGTCGTGTAATTTGAGTTCTTGTCGTGTAATTAGACTTCTTGTCGTGTAATTTGAGTTCTTGTCGTGTAATTTGAGTTCTTGTTGTGTAATTAGACTTCTTGTCGTGAAATTTGAGTTCTTGTCGTGTAATTTGAGTTCTTGTCGTGTAATTAGAGTTCTTGTCGTGTAATTTGAGTTCTTGTCAAGTAATCAGTTTTTGTCCAGTCCAGTTTTTGTCCAGAAATCCGCGTTTTTTATTCTTGTAAAATAATCGTTTTCGTCTAACCAGAGCGCTTCTGTGGGAAGAAATGTCGAACTAATGTGATGTTTACGTTTAAAAGGTTATGATGACGTCAATTGCCTTTAATGCGTACTGAGCAAGTTAATTTAAATAAATACAGCTGACGTGGCTTAGCTTCGAATTGCGCAATGATTGGCGTCATGCACCTGTAATGCAAAATCTGTATCAAACCCGTAACTTAAACAATAACAATAAGTAAATAAAGCAACTTACGTCCTCCCGTGAGCGTAGCAGAAACTAGCTAAAACTGACATCCAGTAAAATAAATACTAACAAAATATAACAAAGAAATTAAATCATAAAATAATCATTGCTATGGGGTTTAAACATTTGTATAACTTTAAACAAACACACAGGTTTATCTAATTTCTTTCAAGATGAGTATAAACCCCGTGTAGGAAGTTAGCATAAATAACGGTCGTTATTAGTGCGTTCTTGTCCAGCTCAAAAAGTCGTATTTTTTATGTACATACATCACATAATACAGCACTGTTCAACCTATTTCGGTAACACAGTGTCGCCGTCACTGTTAAACCTTTTTAAGTAACACAGTGTCTAAAAGTTTACAGCTCAGCGAAATTACAAACGTATCTTGGTACTGGCCTTTAACCTGTATCAAGACAGTCTGCAACTTCCGACGCGACCCGAACGCAGCATAGATCTCAGCCTACTTGACCGTTTTAAAACACACCAATGCGCTTGCTCAATGTAAGTAACATAGTTCAGAGGTTATCCAAAACAGTTTAGTAACATTTCAAAGACAGATGCAAATATATATATACACATAACAGGCAAACAAAAATTAAGAGAGACGTATTTCCAAACAAAATAAACTAACATTTGGGCGGTAAAAAAGGAAATTTTGTATTGCTTTGGTGGACTTGTTTGACTGTGACATCCCCCACCCCCCCACCCATCCCCGACGGGGGTCACAGTCTGTGCTGGCTGCTGCCACTAGGGTGCCAGGTCATCTCCCATGTTTAATAAGCGATAACATCAAAATTTGAAAACAAAAATATACTAATAGGCAATATAACTAAATCGTTTGACGAAAACCGGCTTTTGCCTCCCCCTAAACAGTGAAAGCAGACGTGGGAGATGATCTGGCACCCTAGTGGCAGCTGCCAGCATCATGACTCCCTGCCACTGCCTCAAATTGAGCTTGGCTCCTAAATGTTTGTCAAACTGACTACATAATTTTGTTTTCATTGTAGTCAACAAAAAATATAAACTTTAAAAGCGTTCACAGCTGATTACTATACAAAACGTAAATGTCTAAATGTTTTTATTTTCATGAAAATGTTATCACCCCAAATCACGTTTTTAGCTTCTCGCGATATTTCACAACTTCACCAACATACTAGATAGTTGCTAAAAAGCTAAAGCTAGGCTGACTAGGTGCAACTTTGTGATATGTTGTTAAGTTTATATCAGCTTTTAATGAAAGTGCTTCCTAAGTGATTGGGACATGGAGTTAAGAAATATCAAGGACCAGGTAGTAAATGTTGTATTTACTGTAGTCTTAATATAACACTAGAAAACTTGCTTCAGTGTTGTAAACCCCTGCTAACGGTGGTCATGTTAGCTACACGACACAGAAAGTTTTCTACAAGTCTAACCACAATTTCCTTTTACCGTGGATAAAAAACTATGTTGTTGTTTTTTAATATATGGTTGCTGATATAATATGTTTAACAGTAGGTCACAAATTCCGCTTGTATTTTCCCTGTGAGACTGTTTGCTTTCTGCACAAGTCTAAGATATCTAAACTGAACTGATTTAATAACATGATTTACTCCTGGTCTCTTCACCTACTGGATAATATTCTTCAGTCTCCACTGGTTCAGGCCATATTCAGCCAAAATGCTGAGGACGTGACATTTTTGTTGGAGCACAACGAAGATGTTAACGTACAGGTACTGTCATAAATGTACTTCTTTTAGATTTAAATTTAAAGGTATTGAACTTGGTTGAACATGATTCAGTCGTGCCTCTCCTGTCTGCTCCCTGCTGTAGCTCAGAATTTCTGCACTTTGTTTCCAAAGTCACATGCATTTGTTTTAGTAAATGGTCTGTTTTTGACATTTAATGCAAAATGTCTGCGATAAAATGATTATTTACTTCGCCACGTGTTTCTTATTTTGAGATAACCAGAACAATTTTCCCATTATTTCACCAAAATGGATGCAATCACATCAGAAGTTAAGGTATACCTGCATATGTGGCTACTATGGCTTTCAATAATCGTCACAAGCGTATCCCAATTTCCCACTAATACAAGGCTCACATTTATTATTTATTTGTTGTCATAAGATGCATCTTGTGCTTCATGTCACCTGTACACCAGAATCTGGCCCAATGATGACACACAAATGGTAATTGAACACAATGTTATGAACACATTCTGTGCCTGTTCAATATTTTAACCCCACTTCTCAGTTCCACTAACTGAATTTAACAGAATCATGATGATTCTCTGTTTTTGATTTGACAGGAAACTCAGGAATGTGTGGAAATGGTCGGCACATCTCTGCTAGCCTTTATAAAAAGGCTCCTATTAAGGAGCTTGAAAGTAATTTACAACACAACTATGTTAATACCTGTGACCAATCAATCAGGGATTAAGTCTCATTTAGTCAGATTAGTCACATTTTCAGATTACGGCATATTTAAGCAACGTTTTGATGCCTAATATTATGGGTGGTTAGAGATATGGCTTGATTTCTTTTGCTAATTGATATAAGAATAAGATGCTTTATTAGTCACTCATAAAGGATCACTCCCCATGAGCGAAATTAGTTCCAGTACATCCAGTCAATACAGACACACAACAGACGACAATGGGAGGGAGGGGGATAATTGGAGGTGGGAAAGGTGATTGAGGCCACGCAGCCCATTACAGGCACCACCTTTCTGAGAGGAAAAGGCATTACGTTGGGTGAAAAGAGGAAAAAAACAGCATATTTCACACTTTACCCTTTTACAGGATACAGTTTGAGATTACAAGAAAAATCCTCGCACAAATAAAGCATACATTTACAGACACAACATAAGCAGTGGGTGGAGGAGGAGGTGTGACATGCATGTGTTTATCGTGGCAAGTGTGTGTGTTATGTTTCTGTGGATCGCTGTCTCTGTCTGAGACCATTGTCCTTGATTGATATGACCCCTGGGAAATTGTCTGAATTCTATTCTTAGTGTAATGAGGATTTCTTAACATAATTTAAAAGAGGATACCACAAACCATGTTTGGATATCGGGATTCCCAGCTGGTGTTGAAAGTAGCTTTGTTAGCATGCAAACAAAAATAGCAGACATGTAGGGCTTTTCTGCTCAAAATCAAGTTACTTGTTGGCATGGCTCAAAATAGTGCTTCAAAACATTCTTTAGAATTTCAGACATTTCCTTCAATAGACCCATAGATAAGGTAATGTTTCAACCAATTCACTATAGCTGCTTATGTCTCACTACCCTACTTGCAACTTAATCCTCAATGCGATGGGTCATTTAGGTTGTGATAGTGGATAATAAGATAACTTACAAACATTAGAAGTAAACTATTAGTCAGTAGTCATTACTACAATATTAATATGGATTGTGACTTGTGGATACAACCCCATCTTATACGGTAAAAATGGGTTTTCTGCCACTCAAGTGTTTGATTTTATTTTTTTCCACCCTCTTGATATTAGGACCAAGAACAAAGCACACCACTTCATGCTGCTGCTTATTTGGGCAATGTCCACATTATGGAAATACTTATGAGTTCAGGTAAAACAAACAAAAATGTTTTCATTTATTATATCATAGTACACACATTGACAGAATTTGTTGTTTTTTTTAGTCATTGAAAGTGGGATACCAATACTTTTCTCTACATGTGTATTTCAGAAGTTTTATCTTGTAATAAATCCTATGAATCTGTTAGGCACAGAAGAAAAAAATAGCCAAGCTTATTTCTGCTTTTATTAAAGGTGCACACGTCAACGCTAAGGATCAGGGGATGCTTACACCTTTACATCGAGCAGCAGCCTCACGAAATGAAGTAAGTTTTTATGTTATAAAACAGACCTAAAATGGAAAAAAAACTATGAGTGACTACCAGATTTTTATGATGAACTTCTTTTCTTTGGATTGTGTTTTTTTTCCCCCCTTACAGAAGGCTGTGGAGCTGCTGCTGAAGCACAAAGCAGAAGTCAATGCTCGGGACAAATTTTGGCAGACCCCTTTACACATGGCAGCTGTGAACTGGGCAACAGGTTGTTCTGCAGCTCTGATCCCACATGTTTGCAGTCTGGATGTTACTGACCGAGCAGGAAGGACGCCATTACATCACGCAGCGCACAGCGGCCACACCGAGGTAAACACAATAACATAAACCACATTGATTTTTCTAACTACTAATACTTCAGATACTGTAGCTTTATTTTCATCTTTGAGTTTTCTTTTAGGACTGTATGACCAAACACAAAAGTAGAACTACAAAAGTAGTCCACTTGCATTTATAATCAGACTAAATAGAAATAGTCCAGCTACATTGTAGTAACTTTTGAATATGAGGTTGAACAAACGCACTCATACAAATATTGTGTTTCTGCAGATGGTAAATTTGTTCCTGCGTAAAGGTGCCAGTTCAAACGCCAAAGATAAGAAGGAAAGACAACCAATTCACTGGGCTGCACACCTCGGTGAGTACTATTGTGTCTTCAGTTTCTTTACATTTTATTTATTATAAAAATAACAAATAGTAACATTGTGAAAAGATTGAAGGTTGGCCTGTGTCTCAAGGGTAGAGGATTTTGTAAATATTCTTAGGCAATAAAAGAGATCCTGCATATGTGCTTTTATATTGTGTTTTTGTGATCATTTTAATTTTTTTGTTCATAGATGACAATTTAGTAAATGTTCAACATCTAGTTTTGCATACAAGACAGGTGAACAAATGGATGTCTGGCTCAGGTTGCAGGTGACTTGTTAGGAGATGACTGAGATGAGTTCTTAGTGAACTCTGCTCTTCTTCCAGGTCATATGGACATCATGAAGCTGCTGGTGTCTCATAGCGGAGACGTGATGTGCAAGGACAGGCATGGTTACACCCCGCTTCACGTTGCAGCTGCTAACGGACAGTTAGATGTGGTCAAGTTTCTGTTGCGACTGAAAGTGGAGGTAAAGTAGTTGTGACTTTGTCAGAAAATGAATTCAACGTATTTTCTGCTACATCTTCTGTACAAGAAAGAGCTTTAACTTTGCCAAGTTGTGGCATGAAGAGTGTGTATTTTCACACACATTACTTTTTTTGCATTTTAGTAAACAGGATGTGATGTTTTGTTCTTTCTTTTTGCCTCTTAGACTGATGAACCCAACATTTTTGGGAACACTGCACTCCACATGGCCTGTCACACAGGACAAGACCTTGTAGCCACTGAATTATTGAACGGTGGTGCCAACATAAACAGGCCAAATTATCATGGTGACACACCGCTGCACCTGGCTGCAGCCTCCTCCAGTGGCACATTGTGTCTTGAGCTGCTTGTCAACAGCAGTGCTGATGTCAACATGCAGGTACTGTTTCTGTTAGATGGAACTGAATAAAATACAACCAGAAAATCTTTTAAATCTGTGTTCTCACCTTTGTGGAACAGAATAAAGAAGGAAAAAGCCCTTTACATATGGCTGCAATGCATGGATGCTTCACAGGCTCCCAGTTTCTGATCCAAAATGGTAACATACTGTTAATTACAATCACAACATCCTGCAGTAGCACAGTGAAAAAACTGAAAATTTAAAAAGTAGATTAAACTCATAACTTCCTCACTTGACGAAGGTGGGGAGATCGATTGTGTTGACACAAATGGAAACACTCCTCTTCATGTCGCTGCCAGATACGGTCAGGAGTTACTGATGAGTATTCTGCTGGCACACGGTGCTGACAGAGGCAGGTGAGTCTGTTTGAGTGTCACACTGTTCGTGATAAATGAAAAATGTAAGTTAAATATGTCTCAAATGTAATAAGAGGATCAGTAGAAGCCAGGTGATATTGGTTTATGTTTAGCTAGATAAAAAGTTATGGTTGAGCCTGTTATTTCAGCTTCTGATAAAATAATAAATATTTCCTTATCAAGCAGATACTCATTAAAGTAAATAATGTTATTATCTGTACAGACAGGGGGTTCATGGAATGCTTCCACTGCATTTAGCAGCTCTCTATGGTTTTCCTGACTGTTGTCACATGCTACTGTCTAACAGTAAGAAACACTTTGACTCATCCAGCTCTGTTTGTTAAACTAAATTCTACTGTATTATATCTGAGGCACTAACACAACTCAAACATGCTTTTTGGGGGTTTTTTCCACTCAGGCCAGTTTTACAACATTGTGCCAGTTCCAACAGCTGATAAAACCCAAGCAGCAGACTTTGATATAAACACCTTTGATGATCATGGCAGGACCTGCCTGCATGCAGCTGCTTCTGGAGGGTGAGTGACAAACTCACATTTATTGCTTTTTTCTGTTATTTCTCTATAAAATCCAACAACAGGATCGAACCTAAACCAAAGGCAGAACAAAAAAAATGAAAATTGATACTAGAATACATTAAAGGACTGTAATAATGCTGAAGTGACTGAGTTATCCAGCTGTGGAGTCAGTTTGTGAAGCATCACTAATTAAGGAAAATGATTATCTACATTTAAATATTATAATCTAATTATTATTTGTCTGTTGTTTTCCTTGTTATAAAATCTAAAAAAACAAGCTGATAGGTTCAAACAACTGTAAACATCAAGAAAGACAAAGTAAAACAGAGATTTATTTTCTCACGAGGAGAGATCAGCCAGAGCAGTGAAGACCACAGGCCCTGATTGAGCTCTGAGGGCTCACAGCCGATCACCCTCTTT
>JAVKLF010000110.1:12292996-12316088 GCA_034783495.1 Millerichthys robustus | reverse complement strand
GTTGTGACCTGGGTACGAACCATGGCTATTGGATGATCTCATATCAAAAAAATGAGTCCAGACTGGGGCGCAGTGATTCAGTTGATTAGTGCTGTTGCCTCTCAGCAAAAACATTTCCGGATCAAATCCTGGCCAGGGCCCTTTCTGGGTAGAGTTTGCATGTTTGCTTCCCCTCGCACTGTGACTGCTGGATATGGGCACCAGTGACCCACATGAGCCAGAAAGGAAGAACAAAAATAAGATAATGGATGGATGGAGTACAGACTGTGGTTATGAGGTGGCAATTGCATCAGAAACTGTTGGGCATGCTCAGAATCATCATCTGTAACAAGAGCCTGTCTTTGTGTTGTGCATGGCAAGAGTTGGTGCACGGAAAACAAATCAACATGATTTAAAAGAATTCAAGAGTTCAAGTTTTTGGGAACAAACATTTTATTTAATAATGCAAACTGCAACATATGAATTATATTATTTATCCAAAGGAACAAGAAAAAGGTCATATACCCGTGGCAAATAAATCACACAGTCTGTGTTAAATCCAAGTCCAACACAATATTTTCAACCTCAACCATACAGGGAAACTTCACCCAAAGACTACATGTACATTCCTTTGATGTCGGGCAGTTCATTTTAATTTTGTTAATGTGATTTAGTCTTGTCCTCCGCCAAGAACAAGGTATCCAAAACTTTCAATTTCCTCTGCAGACAGCGCAAAAAAGGAAGTGTAACTTCATTTCAAAGCCAGTGAATTGTTAAGGGATGAGGGCAAAGTATCAGGTGCAAACCTTTGCACTTGTAGGATCACAGAGCCATTTGTTTTGAGGCGCACACACATTTTAACTGTTCTGTAAAATATTACAGGATTTATGAGGTGAGTTTCTTCAGGGTTTTTGCTTCAGGAAGGCATCTTATCAAAGTATTTCTAAACACAAATATAGCTTCAGGTGAGAACAGAACCTGAATTAATTTGTTTAGCTATTGCTCAGATAAATAATATTTACTCTACAAGAGAAAAGGAAAGGTAAGTTTCACATTGTTCAGATGCATGTAGAGAAGAAAACCAGCTATAAAATGTCTAACTGACATTTTTTGGTTGAAAAAATCCCTGTGCTGTTGGGTTCTTTTAAAACCACATCCGCATCCAGTCTTGGAAAGTTTCATAAAGGATTTGTTGTTTAGCTGAAAAAAACCACCCGAGTGACAAAAACAGTGACAGAAGTTTTTAGTAGCTCTAAGGGAAACGAGGAAATAGCACCATGTTCACTGAGGGCAAACCAGACGGTAAAAAGGAGAAGCCACAGCACACACTGAGTTCAGGTGTGCATTTAAGTGCTGCAGCTTGTAAAAAATAATAATAGACTGCTCATCCTTCAACATCGCTTTTTGGTCTTCATTCCCCTCTGTCGTAGTCTGGCTGTGTGCAGCTTATGCAAACATAGTCCTCTTTCTCTGCTCGCTCTGCAGACAATCCGACACAAACCTGATGGAACCACTGATTACAGCTGCCATCACACTGGACCCAATTCACCTGAAACGACAGATAAAAATATTGTACAATAAAAATGAACCGCTCAGACAGAGGAAAACAGGTAGATCCTTCAGACTGAAAAGAAGTACCTCGTCGCCCTCAGGTTCTCTGCACCACGGTGCAGCACACAGTGAATAGTCCTCCTCTGAGTCCGACAGAGCAGGGTCAGACACTGTGTGTGAGGGGGAGTACGTCCTCTTCGACTCTTCGCTCCTTTCTTTGCTTTTTTTGGGCTTTTTCTTGCGAGACCTTTTGGCCTTCTCGCTGTGCTGAGAGTCAG
Organism: Millerichthys robustus; assembly: GCA_034783495.1. NCBI lineage: Eukaryota > Metazoa > Chordata > Actinopteri > Cyprinodontiformes > Rivulidae > Millerichthys > Millerichthys robustus. Next base: position 12,314,280 of record JAVKLF010000110.1, on the reverse strand, counting down.
AGCTGTCCTTACGTCGTTTAGTTCTTTTGTTGTGTCCATTTGCTTCCTTCTTTAGACTGGATACTCCGTTCTACAGATAACATTTATTAGATAAATGCTTTAAGATATCTTTTAATAGCATTTTTATTATGTTTGATTGTCATATATATATATATTTTACATGCAAAATATTTTGGCTAAATAAGATAAATTGACTTTAAGGCAATATAGTGTTTTGGTGTTTACCTTGTGACGGGGACTCCCTCTCGGAGACTGTTCTGGGGAGTCATGGGATGGCAGCGGGACGAGTTTGTACAGCAGGTATCTGTACAGCTGCTCTGTCTCAGGCAGCGTGACCTGAAGCAGGAACCCTTCCACCATGAGCTTCTCCAGCTCAGGACCAAGTCCTGTCACAAGCACAAAAAAAAGAAAAATAGAGGGGTATGTGTTTTACAATGAAAAAGAACAAAAGGTTTTCAGAACAGATGTATTAATGCTGACCTTGGAGTGGAACCGACTGGTGCTCTATGTAAAATGATGAACCATTTATTTCCTGAGTCAGATATGAAGACATTCTGGGCCAAACTCTTCCCTGAAAAATGAACGTTAATTATATTCCTGAGTGAAAACAAAGTGGGCTAATAAACTGTGTGCAGTACAACTCTTTCCACTTACTGTCGCCGACACCCTCTCTAGCACTCCATCTGCACAGGCCTGTTGAACTCTGTGCTGCCATCGCACTGTCCTCTCAATAAGGAAGCGCAAGGCGTCCCCCTCTGGCAAGCGAACCCGAATCCTCTGCAGTGAGGCCAACAAGGGCAGGACCTTGTCCAGAGGAGGTTTCCGTGAACGCTGGCAAAGTGGGCAAAGCCAAGCTTGGCCGTACTCGAGGTCTGCGGCTGACGAGACGCAGTCGTGGTGAAAAATGTCTCGACAGAGCTCACACTGAATCATGGTGCCTGAAGGGGCCTTCTGGCAAACACAGATGCTAAGTGCACAAGAGTTTTCAGCAGGTGAAAGTTTGGACTCATTTGAAGCCCTGAGAGCCAACAGGATTTCCATCTCCCTCTGCCGGACCTCGGAAAGAGTGCTCATCTGTGGAGAAATCAAACCATATGTAAAATTAAAACCTGACATCAAACTATCCTTTCTATACTTATTTTGAAGCATTTTTACAAGAGGTAATCTGATGTGACTGATAAAAGCCAAAGAAGCCAAAAGAATAAAATGATTACTTACAGCCGAGGCAGAGTCCTTGCTCTCAGACAGTGCTCTCTCCACGTCACACACAGACTCAAGTTTTGTGGAAGCTTTTTTACTGAGCTGTGGAGCTTCTTTCACTTTCTTAGATCGGCACTTCTGATGCGCAGATCCTACGTCACATCTCGGGCAGAGGACCTTAAAATAGAAAGAAACATCAAATATCTCAAACCGCATTTAGACTCCAGGTTTTAAATCTAGCTTCGCAAAAACAATTAAAACTCTGTTCACCTCAAGGAGAGTGAAGGGGAAGTTTTTCAGTAGGAATGTTTTAGTGGCGCTTTCCTTCCAGCTCTGAACGTCACTGATGAGGGCCTCCAGTCGACTCAGAGGCTCCAGTCTCACTGGGATACTTTCTGCTCTGAGAACCAGCTCAGAGAGGCTGTCGAGCACAGGAATACGCCCCCCAAGCTGCAAACAAGTGTATGGCTTTACATTTATACGTCAAACTCAAACATTCAAGTCAGGTGTTGACAGGATTTTTTTTTTTTTACCTGAAGCATTTCTGCTTCATGAAGCCATTTCTTGGCCTTAGTGACGACGTCCTTCAGCTGCAGACAGTTGGGCAGATAAGCGGGAATGTTTTCTACTTCTTGTAGAGCATCATCAAGAGTATCAATGCTGTTATAAGGTCTGTGAAGAGACATGCCAATTAACAAAGACATAATAGAGAATTTCCAAAACCACTTGTCACATTACAAAAGTCACAGTTGTAGCAAATTCACAAGTTGTACCAATTTAGAATTATTTTCAGTGTCTTTTAAAAGTGTTTATAAAAGAGAAAGGTTTATCAGAGACAGACATATAGAACTATTGAGTAAAAGATGGAATTGTTTACACATGTTTGATAAACTGTTACTAGATGCAGGGAAATAAACTAGAATCTTATTGTGAAAATATACAGACGTTAAAATTAAGATGTAAATTTTCATTTGAAGGAGAAAAACAAATACATGGAAAATGTTTTCAGTTCACATCAAAGCTAGAGACTACACAAAAGACAAGAGGGATGGGAACTCTAATTAAAGCTACAGCAAATTACTTTTTTACCTGGCATCCAGAAGACTGAGCACCCGCTCTTCCCACTGCTCCGACACGGTCAGCAGCTCCTGCAGACGAGCCATGGCCCTTTCTACAGAACTGTGAGGGGCCAGGCCCACACCTTGGTCTATCAGCCTCCTCATGGTGTCCAGACAGAGGCTGTCGGGCCTGCTGCTGGCCTGCTGGACGGCCTCCAGCCATCGAGCCTGCTCCAGTCTCTCCCTCAGCAGAGGCAGCTGTGGCAGCTCCACATCCAGGCCCAGACTCACATCCAGCAGGTCCTGCAGCTCCTGTGGGCTGGGCGACTCATCGAAAAGGAGACGGTCACTGCGCTGCTGGAAGTCATCCACCCGGGTCAACAGATCCTGGAGGTCACACCAAAAATTGTAAAATATGAAACTGTTCATACAATGTGATCTGACACAAAAAATATTTACACATTTGTTACCAACAATGAGGAAAAATGTTTTAAAATGGAGAGGTGAAAAAAAGGCTTAAAACGTCAACTATTTTAAGACTCAAAATAAAGTTAGTGTATTACTTTCAGTAAAGGAGCCTGCCGAATGTTACATGGCAGACTGTCCAGCTGCTCAACAAAAGTCCTCAGCTCCTCCACAGTCAACTCATTCTGGTTTTGAGACTTTCCTCCACCAGAACGGTACCTGAAGCAAGATTAAATGCGGGTAACACAACAGGCAACCAAAGGTTTTTCATCACATCAGCAGCCTGAAAAATAATCTAAACTAGGATTTCTCTCATTTTAATGAACGCTGAGGCAAATAACCCTATCAGAAAGGCTCAAAACTAAATTTGAATCAAATTAACAACTCACTATCACATAATCCAGCACAGAATCTTAAAAAAAAAAAATTTAAAAATCAGCACAACTAATTACAATTTTATGGACGATATTGTTTCTGTTTTACAGTGATGCTTTTAGGCTATTTTTAATACCTTGTTTGCCTCTTCCCATTTAGAAGCTGCTGTGCCATCACAGCTACTTTATCAGCCTCAGAGATGAGAGTACGCAGCTGATCCAGGAGGCTTGTTTGAGGGAACGCCTTTGATTCAGCTTGTTCCACCAAGCCATGAAGCTCCTCCAAACCTGACCAGACAACAGAACAAAGTCTTAAAAGCATATTTAACAAAACTGGAAGGACAAATTGTGTTATTAAATGAGGTGGAAGCAAATCTTCAGCGGTGCAGACATTACTTGCACCTTTTCGCTTGGTTGCATTGTTCTCCACGACATCCTGAACAGCACAAAGCCAGTCTTTATAAGACTCTGCACGCAGCTTCACTGATTCCATCAGGGGATACAACTCATCCAGAGTAAACTTGTAACTGCAGGAAAACACAAATAAAGGCAGTTAACAGTGCGTCATGCAGTCATGTGTTGGTTTAACTAAAGTTATTTTTCCAAGATTGGTAAAAGAGCAAAATTGAATAAAAATGCTTAAAAAAGACATGCTTGTCTTCTTTGTGCAACATTGCTTAATGTAAAAAATAAAAATATAAATAAAAACACACAGCAGAACATTCACAGATAAGGTGAGTTTATTCAGTTGTTGTGGTTACTGGAGACTCACCGGAGTGTGAGGTTGCTATGAAAACAAGAGCAGAGGTCCTGGGCGTGGTACAAACAAGCCATCTTGTCAGGACTGCATGCACAAGTGATGCCAGACAGGTAGCAGGTGGTTCGACACTTGCAGCACTGGCGCTCCTCATCTGGGAGAACCTCATAATCCACTTGTCGAGACTGCTCCACACCCTAGAGACACAAATTCAGTCATTAGAGCCGCAGAGGAAACACTGGAGTCTAACGTGACATCTGTGCAAACAATAGCTTAAAAGTTTCACATCTAAATCTTCAACATTGCTCTCCCATTCATGTTAGTTGATTTAACCTCAGGACCAAAAAAAAAAAGCTCACCATTTTATCTATTTTTACTCTCAGTTGTTCTTCTTCTTTAATCATGGCTGTCAGGTCCTCCAGCAGTGCTGAGGCCAGGTCAACGTCCATCGTGTCCGCTTTTAGGGCCATGTTACAAACCATCTCATCATGGGAGAACACACAGTATCTGCTCAGCTGCCGATAGTGACCCACACAACTACGACCGATGGGCATCTGCCAGAAAATATTCAGATGAATGACTCTCAGATCAAAAAATAATTAAAGAGCAAACAAAACATAATAATCTTAAGGTGCCTAAATTATAAAATCTACACATCAGTTCAATCCACAGTCTAAAACTAAACTGAACTAAAAGTTCTTGTCTCTTACCCAGTCCATAGTGCAGAAGTTGACTGCTTCAGCAAAGTTGAAGCCCTGGTTGAATCCGCTGTGGTAAGCTCTGGGAAAGGTGATGACAAACTCACCTGCACACTGGTTGGTACGATAGATCTACAATGGAACAAAAGATAAAAAGTACTGTATAAATATATCTATTACAACATTTCATTGATTAAAAGGTGGAGACTAATCACACTGCTTCCTGAAAACACCACCAAAATTCAGCATAACGAGTAAATGAAAGTGAGCAGGTTACCGGGACGCCGTTGTTCATCAGCGTGTTGGGATTCATGATGGTCACCAGCTGGTGAAGGAGGTCTGGCTGCGACTCAAACAGTTCAGGAGCCAACTTCTTCATGACTGACTCCAGGTGCTCTGCAGCATAACCGGGAGCCCCGTACCACGTCTTTGGCTCACCCCTGCACATGTGACCAAAAGGACGATCTTAATTCCAGTTTCGAAAAATCTTCCTTAGAATAAAAGCAGCATTACCGATCCATGAATTTACCAGTGGAGATAGTTTATGGAGTAGCTCCAGTGGTCCTCGATGTGCCAGCAGAAAGAGGAGAAGCACATCCCCACATACAGCCAAGGAACCTTCATCCCACAGATGTCGGCTGTAATGTGAGTCAGGACCGAGGCATCGAGGACCGGCATGTTGTTCAAGTTCCAGCCGCTGGTCAGGTAATGCTGTGAGTCAGAGATAAGTCATCACTTTTTAGAACCAGCTTAGAAATTGCTAAAAACTCATTACCTCAAAACAATTTTTGGGTTTTATTATATACTTTATTTGTAAATGTTTGCAAACATTTCAAATTATAAAAGAAAACCGAGTGTTGTCAGTATACGTTTCCATAACAAGCATTACCTCATCCTCAGAGGAGACTTCAAAATGGCTATTTCTCACAGGAAAACCGCTCCCAAACTCCTTTGAGGCAATGTCTGCACCATACTCCACAGTGACATCTTCCTCGATGGTGCTGACAAGACGCCAAAACTCCTTCTCCACCAGCTCGGTAGGAACCATCTAAAGGGAAACAAAGCACAGAGTTAAACTCACATATAACATCTTAAAACTTTGATACTTATTATACATTTCTGTTGTACAGGACTGTAATACTGAATACATTCTCAGTAAGTTAATAATCCCTGATCTCTGAAAGAATTATCAAAGCATGTCTTTGTTGCAGACTGAAGTCATTCAACTTGTAACAAACAGTTCTGGATCATTTCCCTCAGAGAGAGACAGAAATAAGTCTCTGTGATTCAAACAGAACATTTTCATGAAATGTGAGATAGATGCTGATAGCAGCAGAGTTTAGGTGCACACAGAACTTGATGTTAGTACAACTATTTTTAATATGGAAGCTGTTTTGGTAAAAGTTATGGAAAAGTTTAAAGAGTACTTGTTTTAGAAAAACATCTTACCTTCAAAATAAAAATTTAAAATGCCCCAAAATAAGTTAAAATAAGTAAATAAGGCTGCAATTTTTAGAACTATAATTTTACAAACTTGTCTGACCCTGGACTCTCATTTTTTGCCTTTTGTCTACTTGTAGTGCTCCTCTGAAAAATGTTACGCAAACATACACTGAATTCTCTCACATTGGGATCTCACATATGTTTTACTCTACTATTTATTGTGCCTTTTTTGAAGTGGGGTGTGTCCCACAAAATATCCCACAGCATTTACTGAGTGAAAATGTAAAGACTACAACAGCCTGACACAGCAGAAATGTGTAGATGTAAGCTCACATGAACAGGCATGTTGAAGTAGTCGGACTTAAAGGAGTCAGCCATGTCTCCAAAAGCTTGGAGTGTGTAGCTCCTGCTGGCCTGTTCAAAGCCAAATGCAACAGCAGGTTTGCCACATTCCTGCAAAACAAACAAAGAAACAAAGGATGCACACCTCTGTGGGATACTATAATTGAACCAGACAAGATCACAAGACTGCCAGACTTCAGCTCCCTGAGGCCAGAGGTGCAGCAGCTCACCTGAGCCAGGCACTTGGGACATCTCCAGTCACCTTTAGGGACCTCGTGGAGGGGTGGGATCAGACAGAAGATGTGATAGCTGTCATCACAACCATCACACAACAGCAGGCGGTCCTCTGCACTTCCACTTCCACATACCAGGCACATATATGTGTCCACCTGAAAGCAAAGACAATAAGAATATTAAAATTATACACAAAATAAAAAATTTAAGCATTTGATTTAATGAGATGTAAAAAAAAATGTAAGTATCATCAAAACAACAGAAACCATTTACTTTATTCACTGCAGGTTTTTCTATTTTATTTAATATATTTTCTTCATATTCTGTTGGATCCATGTGTTCAATTGGCTCCTTTTTCACTTCAGTTACTTCCAGTTCCACTGAAAGACAAGGATGAACATTCAGTGGAGGCTTCAGGAGTCCCTGACAACAATGCTTCCAAGATACAACTAACTTTCTTTTTTTTGGTAAATTATTTCTCACCAGGTTCTGGTTTGGCCATGCAGGTTCCCATTCTCCTCCTTAGATTGGGACGAGTCTCGTGAATTCCTCCAGATTCACTTTTGAAACAGCCTCTCTGAAGCCAGAGAAAAAAAAAACACTAGTTATTATTTTTTCCTTTGTAAAATAGATTTAATTCAAAAGATATGCATTCACGTTGTAGCAGTAAGAGCCAGAAAAGATTCTGACAATAAATCAGGCATCGTATTCTTTGCACATACACTTATATGTATAAACACCTTATAGACCTTACAGTCTTAATTAACAAGAAGGTTGCTTAAATAATTGTTCACTTTTTATGCATCAATTTTGCAATGACTGTGGTCAAAAAGCTTAAAGCCTCCTCTGTCTACAGCACTCTGCTGCTTGTTGTGTTGACAAGAAAAGTGAGGTCTGGTTTTCTCTCGAAGAAGCTTCCATGAAAACAGATTTGTGCTCAGTGAACAGAGCAGCATCAGTGCAGAGTCAGCCAAACATTCCTGCCGCTTCTGTGAAACTTTCTGACCTGCAGAAGTCAGGTTTTATCTGCAAGGCTTGTTGTTATTCTAAATATACTTGGGACTTGCACAGTTCTTTGTAGCTTTTGTTTGAATTTTTTTGTTATTATTATTTTAATATTTTAGATAGTAGAAGCTGAAGCTGAGACATTTTTATGTCGTTTAAAGTTTCCCCCTGCTATAAGAGCATGAGTTGGCTTAAATGTAGGTTCCCATTCAGTTAGTTACCAGAGCCTGAAGTTGATCAGATCCAGAAATGAGTTCAGGAGACGTCATTCCCATTCTCACACGTTAATAAGATTTTAAGAATTTACACAAGCAGAGGTGGCCAAAGCCTTGCCAGCGGTTTGTCACTTACAGTTTGTAGAACAAAATAAATAAAAGTCACGTGAATATGTTAGAAAGTACACTCACTTCAGATCTCATTCGCTTTGCGCGACGAGCAATGCTGCAGGTTTCCTGAGGCTGGACAGACTGACGTTGTGGCAGGTCGTGAGGAGTGTACTCCTTGTCCTTAGTGTCATGAGTCAAAGTGGCTTTCTGCACAAACAAGCAAGAAAATGTCAAATAAAATTTTAGTACAGGCAAAAATGAAGGTCCTAATCGTGTAATTTAAGGAAGCGTTTTATGCAATTTTCATTCTTACTAAACTTATTTATACTCCTGATTTTTCAAATGTTCATTATTGGTTGTCATCATCATTTTTAAAATTTCTATCACATTTTCTTTTACAGAACCCTGTAAAGATGGTGGCTGGTGGTCAGAAAGTGTCAAAACCCGCAGTAACATAAGTCATGCAACAGAATTGGCTGAAAGGCCACTCAGAGAGGAAGAAGCATTTACTCCAAAATCACAAAGCCGTGACTTCAGTCTCACAGGAAATTTCTGGGCAGAGCTGAAAAGGCGATTGAGAGCAAGGTGACCCACATATCTGACTCAGTTAGACCAGTTCTGTCAGGAGGAATGGGACAAAACTCCAAGAAACTATGTGAGATGCTGTGGAATGAAATTTATACTGTATATGTAAACATTTGATTTTAACTGCTAATAGGATTATTGCAATTTAATGATAATAATTTTACAAATTCACGTGTTAAAAAATTTCATGGTTACCTTTAACTTGATCAAACCTCAGCATACAGCTTCAAAGTGAGCTGTGATAAACTAGTGGTAAAATAATGATAGCTGTAAGTAATAAAAATGATCACTGAGACCCAGATGAAAAACAAAAAAGCAGTTGGGACGTACGGGGAGATTGGCTCCAACTCGAAACAGGTTATACGGGTAGAGGATCCGCTCATAATGTGCACGCAGATGAGACCCGATGGCTTTGCCAGGAGCAAATCCCATCTTGACCGATATTTTGGTCCAGCGCCGCTCTCTGCAGACGGCATCAAAGCCGCCCTCTTCATTCACCAACTTAAGAAAAAAAATCATTATAAAAGGAAAAAAAGCCAACACGTAAATGCCTAAATGTTCAATGACCTTTCTGTAAATGTGTAATTAATCGAATTTTCAAACCTTGTTCAGTTGGTACAGATCTAAAATCTTTCTTTCAACATGGGGAATTTTCAGTGTGGATCCCTGAAGCTCCCAAAATTTAGCAATTTGATCCAGGAAGTTGAGTTTAACTCTTGTTTGAGCCTAACAACAAACAAACAAAAACAAACAAGTTACCGTGATAAACAAAAGTTTTCTAGAATTACAAAACAAAGAGATGTAAAGAACCTTACTGACAATTTTATTTATGAAAAAAGGTGTTTCTTCCCTTTTAAGTAAATAAATAGACTCTGCTCGTGGTGAGTTTTAGACATTTTGAAGCCGTACAGTGATTTAAAATTTAGATTATAAAAAATAAGGAACAAAACCTAGAACTATGAAACTGTAACTTTATCTCAGTTACTGTAGTAACACAAACTGATATTTATATGTAACATAAGCAGTGTATATACCTCCAGCTCATTAAGCCTTTGTATTCGTGGTGTGAACTTCAGTCTGTCAACATCACATGCAAAAGGTGGCTGCCACTCCTGAGGAAAAACAAAACACATCATGTTATCAATGAGAGTGAAAACATTTTCAGTGGTCACACTAAATCCAAAGCCTCTGGAAACAATCTGTCAATCCTGGACAAAGGTTACTGCAGACACCGACATATTACACTTTACTGATATTTTTATATCTTCAACTTGATTCACTGTACAGACTGTCTTGCTGACAATCTGAACATTACTATCTCTGTGTTAAATGCTTAACGTGTTGATATCAAACAGAGCATTTTTCTACAAGACTTGACAACAGAGTTGTTGTTTAGCAAATTAGCAAATCCAGAAAAGTGTGATACTGCAGCTCCTTTACAGGGTGAGTTTTCAAACACTAGTTTAAAACAAATAGAGACAATCTGTCCTTGAGCATGAAGGAAAATGTGTTTTTCTCACCACCAGAAACGTGACAAAAATGATAAACACTTATAATATTTTATACTTGGCTAAAGAGTTGTGATGAGCATAAATAAAACATATTTCATTTGAAAAAAACTGAAGTGTTTTCTGACTGAGAAAAATCTAACTGAAATGAAAAACTAAGGTTTTATAACTACTAATTATACAGTTTAACAAGAATTCTTTGAAAAAATTAAACGTGGCACAGTTGCACTGTTCTTGCATGTTATACTGAAATAGTGTATAAACTAAAAGGTGAAAGAGATTCAGTAGCAGACAGAAAGTTTAAACAACAAGTCCTTTTAAGTCTAGATACATCAATAATTGATTATTATTGGATTAAATGATTGCAGAATGATCACTTAATCTGTTGGGAAAAATATCAATAGTCCCTATTTATTGAGCTAGACACACTGATAGCTTTTTAAGCCTTCAATATTTTACTGATAACTAAAGACAATAAAAACACAATACAGGTAATATTTTCTCAATTCATTCTGATTCATGTTTTGAGGTTTTTCATTAAGATGCAGAAAATTCATTTTTAAAAAAGTGTTTTTTACAAAGCCATTACTACTTGCACTAAATGTGTTAAAATACTTACATTCTCAAAATACTTCAATAAATTTGTCATTTTACTAATATAAATAACATTTACAGCATTGCACAATTATTTGCACCTTAAATTCTGACTGTACATAGTGCTTGCCTAATTATTTCATTTAATTATTTTTCTATATTGACGTTAAGTTTTATTTTGGTTGTGTGAAAAAAGTAAAACCATTATTTTGCTGCGTTTATGACAATAAACATTTTATTTGAACGCAACCTGAAAGCGTAAAAAACAAAAAATTGTATTTATTTATAGTATTTATGTTTTAAGGACAGCATAAACAAAGAAAACAAACAAAAAAATAAGTTAATTCAATATCTCTCCAGATTCTGTAATGTTTCACAAGATTTGTTTGGTTCAAGCACCACCCCCCAACTCCCCCACACAGAGTTTATTTATTAAATTCCAACATGCACAGTTAGATTAGCTAAACAAAGTGGAAAAACAAAAGGACAACTGTCACAAAGGAAACTATACGAGAGCAGAACTGAACTGGCTCATCTCCCAAGTATTTTCGACATCAGCTACGTTTAGTGTACATGTGCTGTTTTGGTTTACGCACCAGTAACCCTCACTTCAGTTCGACATAATAAATCCTAAAATATCGTGAAATGAACGCGGTGGTAAATTTCAGTCAAAATGTGACCTGTGCAGAAACCTGGAGGAAACTCTCACCACAACCTGAACATTCAAGTCAGAAATCACTGATCAAAAACAGGTTGTGGTGCAATGTTTACTTCCGCTTTGACTCCTTATGAAGAGAAGAAAACATGAAAAAAAAAGCTGTAAACTCAGAGAACACATAAATTCTCCATCTTACGAGTAAGTAGTGCATACCTTGGATTTATCATTTATTTTCACTTAACATCTAAAAAAAGACTATTAAAACAAATTAAAATCTTAAAATTCATATCGTTTAGAAGTTCCTTCTGTGTAGTGAAGTTAAGTTTTTATCAGACTGTTGAGAAGAAAACCACTGGTTTGTGCAGAGAACATTTAGATTTAATTATTTATTTAGACAAGCAGAGACATAATAATAAATGTTAACACGCAAGTAAACACAAACCAAAAAGAAGTTTGTATATTTGTTAAGCACTTCCTATTTTTGTATTATTTTTATTTATCTTGTTTTTGGCTATTTTGCTTCAGGACAAATAGGCTATCGGGGCCAATCTTTGTTCAAACCTTCTGCCAGGTCTTTTGTTTACATGAGCAGAGCTTTTTCAGGCCTCAGACAAGCAAACACTAAAAAGCTGACACCCCACCCTCCAGTTCCTGATAACAATTCACTTCCTTGTACCCCTGCTCCACCGTGCAAAGTGGGATTTTAGTCCTTCCTTATTTTATCTGAAGAAGGCCATTCACCCAGAACCTCGAAATGACAAAGAGAAAACCTACTACAAAAAAACACATCGACCATTTCTGTCACTGGGATCTGCCCTTTATCTAACAGAAGTTAATACAAGGGCACACCCTTGAATAAGGGACCTGCTGTCTCCCATCACAGAAATGAGGTTAAATTGAGATTAATTTTTGCTTTGGTTAATTTGAAATGTATTTTTCACTTTGTTAGTTTGGAGATTTAATGTGTCAAGTGACAGAAAGATGTGGCAAATACACTCCAGCTAAAAATATTCATGTGAATTTGTAATAATAACATAGCTATTATTATTAAAATGACATTTTGCATGTGTAAGATCCGGGGTAAAATCCCCAAACAATAACACCAGGAAGTAATGAGCACAACAGTGTTTAAATATAGTGAAACCAGCATACAAAGAGACCAGCTCTGACCATTAGCACTGTGTCTGAGGGACTCTTTTTCTCCATAAACACTTGGTCACCGAGCACGTACAAACTGCAGCTTTAAACAGGCCCAATTCAGGCTGGCTTGGTTCCCCCACACACCGACTAAATCCGTCACATCCTGCTCAGAAAACAAATTAACATTTAAAAAGCCTTCATTTCGTGCGTTAGTCAAATAAGCAGTTCAAATATCTGAGTGAGCCATTTCAAACTCCAGGAACTAGGACTTTATTCTGCGCAATTTACATTATTTTTGCGTACAGGCAAACTTCGCTGTTTGAATTATTTTTTCTTTTTTTCTTTTAGCGCGGGATGAATTTATGAATATGTTTATGATTATTTGGAGGGTTAATTTTTGCTCAGGATACTACTTTTCCCTTTCCTGAATGGCTCGTCTGAGAGCCACTGACCGTTAAATGCCAACTGAACCCACTCCAACTCAGACTCACTCAGTCTACACAGAGCCGCAATCCGCCATGTTGAAACCTGTCTAAAAACACAACTTTGCCTTCTAAATAATCCACAACGGCCGAGCCCGCCACAACACGCACGGACCCGGGACGGTGGTCACCGTGACGTTGTACTCACCGGCGGTGGTCGAATCTTGCAGATACCAGTTTTCTCAGCAATTGGTCGTATTTTGTTGATGTACGCAAAAGGGTCGGCGAATTCCTCCCAGCTGGGCTCAAAAACAGGACACTCCGGGGGAGGAATGAACTCATTTTGCTGTGGTTGAGTCATTGTTTCATCTTCGTTAAGACTCCAGCAGAAGAAAAATGTGTATAAAATTTAAAAAGGGATTCTTCACGCCGGTTCTGATGGCTGCAAATGTTTGTCTTTCAGTTCATGTCCACTCCACTCATTCAACTCAAAGACGAATTAGTTGGAGACCAGCTAGCGAGTCGGAGACTGTACGCGTCCGCTTCGAAAAGTAGACACCCAAGACGTTGTGGTTATCTAGCTCTAAACTTGGCATCTATAGTGTTTTATAGCCAACACCGATCGTTTAAAAGTTTAATACGTTTTATGACACAATATCACCTTTACATAGGCGCATATTTATCAACGAGAGTTAAGTGACTCTAAAACGGCGCAATTGTAATTCTACTGAATGTAAAAAAATGTTAAAGGGCATAACAGAACAAGAGTTTGTTGGCTAATTTCATAAAAAACAAAACACGCAGTTCGAGATTTACGGCTTATTGGTTCCGTGTTGTCTTCACAAATAATTCCTTCTCTATTAATGTTTGATACTTTTCTTTCTATAACAGGAAGGTGCACAGAGTTTCGTGGGGTGACAAACGAAGGGATGGATTGTGTTGAAGGGCACGACGCCGCCCCGGCTACGCGGAACGGGGCAGTGCTGGAACAATTTTTCGAACACACCCACCAGATTATTGCGCGCTGACCGGGACTTTGTTTTTAAATGGTCTGAAGAAGCTCGTTCATTGGTGGGCAGCAGTCATATGTCAAAAAGACCAACTGTTTTTTTTTATACAACAAACGTTTGTTTTGACTTTTCTTTTAAAAATACAGTAACGTTAAAATGAGATTAGTATAATTAAACTTTATGTGTCAAAACTCCCAAATATATCTGGCTCTGCTTGCTGTACACCTCATCAGTTCTTTGTTGGCTGATAGTGATTGATCTTTATAGGAAGTTTACCTGCAAAATATTTTATCATAAACATGCTGAGTATTACAGTAATATATTATACTATTTAAGTCCAGTATATTTTCATTGAAAAGAGTACCTTCAAAATGTAAATGCAAATCTTACATTTTTGACAACCTGCTAACTGCTGCTAAAAATACATCTTAAGTTTTGTTTCATATTTCATTTGAATGTACCTGTTCTCAGTTTTGCTTGGTCTTCCCAGCAGAGGATTTCAGAATGTAGACCGACATTTGTATTTGACTAAAAGGACAAAAGGGGAACGTAGAAATCAGCAAAGCACACTTTAAGGACTTGCTTGTAACAGCATGCTTTTTTCTTTGGACAAATGAGTTCATTCAAATTCTGTAGACCTATTTTGGTCCAATTTAGAATTACATTTTATTGATGTAACTTCTACATATATATATTAGGTTTAGTTTTGTGATTTAAAAGCTAATACACATTAGCACAGTTGCTAACATTTTACATAGCTATTTCTTTCTAATTCTCCTTTTTAATGATTTTCTGAACACAGAACGCATGTATCCACAATGGTTTCACTATTAGCACTCATGCAAATACGGGCATACATAAGGAAACTTAAACACATCAAGCACTCACACCAGTAGATACTGCTTATCTGGTTAACATGACTGCACAGGATTTATAAGTAGTACGTACTGGCTTACTGTGTGTACAGAACCCATTGTTAAAAGATACATAGCACGCAAACAATGGAGCATGACATACAGACAATTTATTGGCTGCAATGAAGTGACAGGCCAGATGAAGAACAATATGAAACTCTAGTATGAACAGACAAAATCAAGGAACTCAGTGTCATGGGTTACCGGGGCCTCACCCTGTAGCCAGGGCTCGTTGATGAGTGCCTGGTGGCCAGGTCTCTACCCATGGGTTTGCCTTCTTGTGGAACCACCACCTGCAGGAGGGACCATATGAGTCGAGTGCATGATGCCATGGGCGGTAGCCAAAGGCGGGAACCTTGGCGCTCTGACCCTGACTTACCAAAGCTGGATCTTAGGACATAAAATGTCTTGGACACTTGGGTGAAGAGAGGAGCTGAGCGGTCAAATGGTCACCACATGGTAGTGAGTTGAATCTGATGAAGGGGGAAGATTCCAGACAGACTCAGTAGACCCAACTGCGTAATGAGTATTTGTTGGGAATGCCACTAGAGAGGCCTCCTGGTTGCCTCCCTAGGAAGGTGCTCCAGGCAAGTTGGACTGAAAGGAGACCCAGTGGAAGACCCAGGACACGCTGGAGAGACTAAGTCTCTTGTTTGGCCTGGGAACACCTTGCAATCCTCCCAGAAGAGTTGGAATAGGTGGCTGGGGAAAAGGAGCTCTGGGCCTCCCTCCTCAAGCTGCTGCCCCCACCATCTGACTCTGGAACAAGTGGAAGATGATGGATAGATAAATGAAATGAGCTTTTCAAACAATAAAATGAGGACATCTAGTGTTGTGTAGTGGAACTACAATATAAAATAGTCCCCCGTAGAGGTTTAAGGAGATGGTCAAACTGGGAACCCCTCTAAGTGATCCATACATAGATACTAGGGCTTTATTTCAGAGCATTTCTAAGGATGAGGTAAAGAATGTTTCTGTGTGTGAGAGAGATGTAAAAACAAAGTAGGTAACTGTACATAAGTGTAATTGTTACCTTACCGTTTAATGAAACTACCCTGCACTGTATCCTGATTTTAAGCACGCATGGCTAGGATTTACCACAAAAGGTGCAAAAAATCATTACCGACATAAACACTTACTTTCCTCTACATTTGACTTAGTTGCTAAAGGATTTCATTTTATGATTTTTACTTGCAAAGTAGGATGTTTCAGAGATGCACTTAGTGAAATTACTGTACAATAAACTAGGTTAGCAACTCTAATCTAGACCAAAAATAGTTTCTAATAAAAAAATGACAATGTGATGCTCACCATAAATAACAAATGTCATGTGTATCACACAGATGAAGACTTGATTTTTATATTATATGTTGATTATGTTTTCTTCCCCCCATTAAACATAGTATCCTGTTGTACTGACACTTTATACGGTGTCAGCCAAACTTCACTTCAGGCTGAGCTGGTGCTTTATTAAGATGTAAGACACTGCAGACAGCTGATGGGTTAAAAGCATCAATACCACAACTGCACTGGCACCTTAATCCAATTTTCACATAATTTAAGGCACTTACAGTAAATTGTGTTTTCTACATGACAGTAATAAGTATGACGTACAAAAATAACTTCCAAAAATTTTATTAGAACAGTATTATTGGACGAATGCCATTATGATGGATGGAAATGAATATGGCACAATCCCTTTACAGTGTACGATATTAGTGAGTGTGTGTATGATGGACTTAGTTGGGGTAAACTCTGGGGGGGGAATAAATCCATAAAAACAATGCATAGCCTGCTAAAACATTTAATGAGGTCCGTGTGGGCTCATACATGCATTAAAACATTATGCATGATTCACCCTATCCAAAGCCACGTAGAATTTCTTTTTGTCATCCAAACAGTGCCATCCGATTGGTCCAATTTCACAATCTGCACAGATGAGATACTTGATTCTCCCAACGTCGTTTGTGAAACCCACATTCTCAAAAGTGAGCATGTCGTCCACTAACCAGTGGGCGGTCAGTGTGTCACCGTTGACGGAGCCCTCAGTGGTGCTGGTGCTGCTCTTTTTTCGCATGGACGGTAGGAACAGCTGAGAAGAAAAATAAACAAAACAAAACAGAAGTTAGACACAGTTGGAATGAAATTAGACTACATATCAGTTTCATATTTTCTGCTGCTCATTTTAGAACATTATGAACCTGCTTGTGTTTTACAAAGCGTTGCTGAGGCAGCAGGTCCAGGAATGAAACCCAGACATCCTTCTCCTCAGCTCCTCCTAAGGAGTCATAAGGTATTCCAGAGAGGATATATAATCTCTCTAGCAAGGTCTGGGTCTGTCCTGGGGCCTCCTCCCAGTGGATTTTTATTTATTTATTTTTTTCATTCTGAAAAACACTTTGTTGATTAAGCTTGGAGGAAATATAATTTGGTTATGAGCCGAACTACTGTGGTGGGTGTACATTGATTAGGTAAATATAAACTAGATGAAACAATTTCTTTTGGAATGTTTTTTTTGAGTGTTATTGAGTACATACACAGCAGTGAATCTGTTTTTTTTTTCTTTTCTAGAACTTGCTGATAAATCCAACATACTTCCTTCTCAGTGAACACAGCCATGGCAGGACACAGCACCTTGGACCCGCAGCGTTGACACAGAACAGACTTGGTATTCTTGCCGTCCTCAGACACCAGCTCAGTTTGTTCAGAGCTTTCTTTGGATCCCTCCTGATCATTGTCCATCCCGACTCCTGACAACACAGTAAATTTATTATAAGAGACACAAACATCAGAAGGTCTAGCCTGGAGAAACGCACTGACGCAGAACACAAATCTCGAAGAGAAGCGGATTTAGATATTACAATACAGTCTTAATGCAACAAAGGCTGGAGTTCAAAAACGGTGACTGGACCGGAAATAAATAATAAGATAACCTTATTGACGGAAATCCCCAAGTAATTTCGTTCATTACTTAATCTAAAATAATGTACGTCATGCTAAAACTATACATTATGCCAACATTGTTATCATAGATAACACGTACACATATTTTGGTTAGAACACATAATACCTACTTGAAATGTAGAGAAATGCAGAAAAATAAAACAGACAACTCAGTTAGCTGGCTATGGCTAGCACTATAAGTGGTTTTGAAGTGCAGCTAGTAAAGGCTCTCGGTCTGAAACAAGCGTTGGCCTGTGGGTTCCCGGCTATAAAAAGGGTTCCTCCTCAATAATTCGCCAAAATTGCAAGAACACACGGAAAACAGATTCAGCCTTTAACATAAAATACCAGGCTTCTGATATTTTACATTTCTGCTTTAAGAAACGTGTGTTTGTATGAGTTTGAATAAATATGCACAACATTTTAAAAGTAAAGGGCTCTCACTGCACAATGTAAGGAAATTATAAAATAGTTTAAACATGAAAATCAGTTTGGTCATTCATCTGCTGAACTGAGACCAAGTACAATTCATTTTGGCTTTTGTGTTGGGTTCTTTGGTTTTAAATCATGGGTTGTTAATATCCTGTACAAAAACAAAAAAATAGTTTCATAAATCATTTAGCTATTCTAAATTTGTGGTACAAAGAAGAAAGAGCGTAGGAATGAGGAAATGTTTTGGTTATTTTAGAAGTGAAAGATGTCACCTGCAAATCTGAACTGTTTGCTGAGCTAAATAAGTACTAAAACTCGCAACTTTTTTTTCAGGTTTTAATTTTTGGTTTTTACTTCAGACAGTCAAATCTTTGCTCATAAAAACAAATGACTTTTTTTGGACCTCACCTTCAACGTTTACAGGTAAATTCGCATGAGGTCGGGCATTTTTCTTCATGAAACTCCAATGTATTTGTTTATTTTGGCTTGACAAGAGGGCAGTAACACACAACAACCCATCTTTCCTCCTCCCCATTCTAAACAATAGATTTGATTGATAAGACAGAAGAATGAATGAAAGAATTCTGTAGTGTTGACAGTTAACTTTTAACTGTATCTGAATAAATGTGCATTGGCTGATGACTCTCTCCAAAAATAAGGAAACCAAACAGCATTTCATGAGTGGAAAAAAATTTATTACAATAAATTTCCATTATCATTAATAAATATTTAGGTTGTCATTTTATTGAATTGTATGGGATCTTTTTCTACACGAGACAAAACACAAAGTCAAAGATACACATTTTAAATTTTTGTAATAAAGCTTGAATAAGATAGTCTACAAAAAGGAATTTTTAACAGCATTTCTAACAACCTATTAATGGATTTGTAACTTTAATAATATTTTGACTGATTATTTATTGTATGTATGGAAAACAAAACAAAAGAAATAAATCAGTACTTGGAAAACCTTGATGCTCATGTGACTGTTAAGATGGGCCGCTTTATTTAAAAACATTTCAATTGGCCTAAGGCACAAGTATACTCAAAGTTTCTAGAAATTAAACAGAACACATTTTAAACCTCATTTGGTGATTTTAAGTCTTAAATTTAATCATTTACAGTAAGGTGCACTTGATATTTACACCTGTCATTGCATCTAAAAATCAAACAAAGGAAAAAATCTCCAATTGACAAAAAGCAGTTTAGCTGCTTCTGATCTGTACACTGTGTTTAAAACTAGACGTTTATTAAAGATGGGTTATCTAAATAATACAGAAAAATGAGCATGTATGTAGTTATTGTCCGAGTTTGAACCAATGACAGCTTTTCTGTGTCATTAAACTACTTAAAATTTCTTCTCTGGGGAGATGTGTCATCACAATAAAATAATAAAATTTTCCCAATGACATTCAACAAAATATTTAAACATTTAATTTGCTTCATCATTAATGTTACTCCAAAACAATACATTTATTCATTTGTTCTTTTAAAATGCACATAAGCTTTGCTGCATGTGCTTCACTTTATTGAGAAACTCCTTTCTTTCGGTAAGGCCCAAATGGACATTACAGATTCAGCCTAAAACAATTCAAACATCAATTTTTTGGTACTTAATAGGCTTTTGGAGTGCATTTTACAGCTTAAATGCCCAATCTGAGTTCTCAGTGGTTCCTTGGAGTTTAAAAAGAACTCAGTGTTGGAACAAATAATAAAACAAAAAGAACTGCGATAGATCTGTATATGGTTTTCCTCCTTTTACAATTGCATTTGAACTTGCAAACGTCTACAACACCGTGTACTGCTGTGCACCAAACTTCCTGTGAACCGTGCCATCGTCCTAAAACCTGCACATGAGGGGAATGACTTAAGTTTGTGCCTATTGCTGTGGCACAAATAATACTCTCTGCACCCTTTGTGCAACTGTAACAGACCGTGAAGAGGTTAGGGTAACAGAGAGATCATATGAAGAGACTAGCAGTTTCAGCAACGCACGACTATGGTTTAAATTCAATTTTTCTTAGCTGAAGACACCAATTCCAAGACTGACAGGTATAGTAGTAAGTAGTCCCTGTTCTCTCTGTAGTACATTGGCTAGTTAATGCTACTTTACTGGAGAAAAATAAAAAGTCAAAAGCAGAAAGACCACTAAAACCCAAAGAAGATGTAAGCAAATCAGCAGGAGCAATAAGTGACTATACTTAATTCCAGCAGCATTTTATGTGTGTGTGGTTGAAGGTGTAAAGAAAAGCGAGTCACAGTTGGGTCTTTCAGAGTAAAGAGTCGTCTGTGCAACCTCCCTCAAGGCCGTAGCGAAACTCCTGCAGGTTGGAAACTCCATAGAAATGAATGAACGCCGCTGCCACGACCAGGACATGAAAGATTTGATGAGAATGGAACTACGAGGAGGAACGACACAAGTGTGAGTTAGCCATATTGAACATTGCCCTTTGCGTAAAAAGAAAAAAAAAACATATTTGACTTTGAATTGTTTCACGTTAATTTATATTTGTTGCCTGCAGCCCACATTCAGCACAACACTTACCCAGATGTCACACTTTCCAGGGAAAAAGCGTTCAGGGATCCTTGCTGCGTACAAACCGGCACCAGTGATGTACATGGCACCCATGAGATAAAACCAACCCATCTGTCCCACCGTGGTAGCCTTTACGAAACCCTCCTCGATGGTGAAGTGCATGGTGGGGACAATGCCACTCAGTCCAAGACCCATAAATACACCTAAGAGTAACAATTTCTGGAATTACTGGAACGATAGAGACTTCCATGATGTTTTTTTTTTTTAACAGTGTGTCATAAATAATCTCTCTGCACACTTTGCAGAAAAGAATCACCACTACTGGAGTAAAAGCAGAACTAGTGACAAAAGCGAAACAAAAATCATGACCTGAAGCAAACAGCTCTGTGAAACTGACAGACTCAGACTATCCTCACCTGCTCTTGTAGGTCTGTGACGAGGTGTTGAGAACCGGTCCCACTGTGCAACTACGATTGCAGCAATGCCAAGTACACATACAATGGTGAGGTAGATAAGTCGAGGCTGAGGGGAACAGTAGAACGAGTAGTACAGCCAGGGCACGAAGGAACCCATGATTAGAAGTGCAATGCCCGAGTAGTCAAGCCTGCGGATAGTCACAGGGACAAATGTAGGCTAATAA
>JAVKLF010000110.1:12279823-12292896 GCA_034783495.1 Millerichthys robustus | reverse complement strand
AGGAACCCATGATTAGAAGTGCAATGCCCGAGTAGTCAAGCCTGCGGATAGTCACAGGGACAAATGTAGGCTAATAACAGATTTTTAATTTGATTACATTTACATACACACACACACACACACACGCACACACACACACACACCAAAAG
Source organism: Millerichthys robustus (assembly GCA_034783495.1). Lineage (NCBI taxonomy): Eukaryota > Metazoa > Chordata > Actinopteri > Cyprinodontiformes > Rivulidae > Millerichthys > Millerichthys robustus. Next base: position 12,292,747 of record JAVKLF010000110.1, on the reverse strand, counting down.
GTACAATGCTGCTGCTACGTCTATTTAACATTTATACTTCCTGTTTAGAAGGTAGCACTTTATATATATCAAAATTCAGGACTTTTCCAGACTCAAATGTCCAGATCTCAGTCAATTTCTGGGGACAATTTTTTACATTCAAATACAAACATTTAGCATTATTGTACTGGTTGTGCTTGTTTTTATCTGTATATCCTAAATACCATAAGATGCCACAAAATGTTTTCCCAAGTATGATCTTAATCACAGAGTTCAAGTCGTCTGCAATGCAATACGATGTTAATTCTGTAAAACCACGCTCCCAGTTACACTAAAATGGAAGTACCACACAGTGTGCTGTCATTTAAAATGACTTAGGTTCAGTACTTTCTGACACACCAACATTTGAAGATGGTGTGGACTTTTCAAACACCTTGAAGCCCACCGACACACCCTTACCTTCATTACACTTATAAAGCTAAAAAGCAGTGTCTGTATTTGCAAGCTCTGAGACAACTACAATTTCAAAATACTGATGGCTAAAATGCTTAATATAAAGCTTTATATGTTAGATAAAACAAAAGTTTAAATATGGTGACCATGCACAACTTCTATATAAACAGTATAAGAAGCAACCTCTTTGTTTGACAGATTTTCTTTTTAATTAAGATTCTGGTTAAAACTAAACAAAAGAAAATCTGAGCTTTTTCTGATCACACAGGCCCATTTTAAATTTATTTTTTAACTGTACAAGCCGACTAAATGTGTGTCTTTATCAATCTTTCCGTTAAAATACCCTGATATAAACCTAACAAACCTGATGGGGCAGAAAAACAACTCAGATGGCTGCTTCAATGAGAAACTAACTGTGAATAAGCAAAAAATAGGAGGACTGTAGACTGATTAAACACACCTGTATCAGAAGCTTTGTTGTGACAGACATAAATAATAGTTTCAATACAATCACATGTGCATCAACAGTCCTGAACAGCTTTAAGAGGCAGTCCCCATAAACTAATGAGAACAATATTACCAGGTGGTTAACAACAAAAAAAGTGATGTTTTTTTAGTTCCGGTGCTTCTTTCTGCCTCACATTTACCCACAAGTGTGGTACAATAATTTAACAAAGTCCTAATGATAGAGTACAAACAAGGTACAAAATGTGTTCGGTTCCTTTTAAAAGTGCATTCAATATAAAGAGAGGTGGGTGGTAAAAGCACTAATTGGTTTTGTATCTTTTGATTCATATGCAGGTAATGTGTCAGAAAAAAAGAATAAAGACACAAAATTATTTTAGTGTTTTGCCCTGTGTCTGTTTCTCATACAGTAAGCTACACTCACTGAGAACTTGAGCCAAATGTCCAGTAATAAAACTTTATTAGTTTCAAACATTTTGAGCTCTTACTTGGAGAACGTGCGAGACACTTTTTCTGAGTGGCAGTAGACGGTATGAAAGAGCCAGGAGAAGCTGAGGCAGAGGACAGCTCCCAGGAAGAACATCCCAAACACAACTTTCTCCTGCAGTGGTGCCATAAAATACATGTTGGGGCGTAACATGGTTAAAATGCCCAAACAGACGAATAAGATCCACCCTGAGAAAAACAAAAACAACTTAGTTAATCAAATATCAGTAATGAAGAAAAAGAAAAAAAAGATGCAATTAGAAGAACATTAACTTTTAAACATGAATATTTTATTTTATGTGCACCTAACAGGTGAGTCCAGATGTTTCCGGTCTCAGTGTGAATTCTGAAGATGCTTCCAAAGCAGGCCCTGAAGGAGGGCATAGGAGGTCGATGTCCATGCAGGAGATAATCATTGTCCTTCAGCCAATCTGGCAGGACATGAAAAGGAATGACCCTCCAGCGCCCCTCCCAAACCTAAAAAAATAAAAAATAAAATAGCAAGATTTTACTCATCCACTAAAACTTCATTTCACAACCTATGATCAAATGTCAACTAAAACTCTGAAATACAACAAAATGTGTCTAAAAGTGCTTTAAAGTGTTTTAGAAGCAGGACAAGAACATTTCTTTGTGTTATTAGTTGTAAAACATTTAAAACACTTGTGTTCTATAAAATCATCCACAATATATTTCACATTTTGCTCAGCATAAATGGCTCTTAGAAAAATTGATACTATGCATAAAATCTTGCTCTTGAGCTTTGTTGTAACCTAGATAGTGTGTTAAGTTTTGAGTTATTTAAAGTAGCCACTGCATTATTTAACTTGGGTGCAGAAAATCAGCCGACGTGCACTTTGTCACGATTGAGAAGAGATAATCTCCTCTCAACAATACCTTTGACATATTAAATGAACGTTACAGTTGAATTGTAATGGACTGGATGTACTGGAACCTCAATTTCCCTTCGGGGATTATTAAAGTGTAATTCAATTCATTCAATTCAATTCCTGTTGCAAACATTTGGGTTTAGCAGCTGTGGACCATGTGGACCAGCTAACTAATGAACATGGGATCATCTTGATGTTTTAAAATGAGATCAGTCTACCTTAAAGATGCAACTACTGTCACACTTGATGGTTGTGATGAGAAAAAGGTGGAGAAGATTTTAAAAGGTAAAATGGAATCTGACTAAATTAATGTTTTATCAAGAGGGGGAAAATCAACAAGGGCTTTATTTCTATGATGAACAAAGGGTACAAACATTTTGTATGGCTTGATTGCAATCGTTAAGTCTTTTGTTATCGTTTTGTAGTACTAATAATTATGTCATTACAGAGTAATAAGTTCCACATTCATAGTTAGTCCAAGTGATAAAAACAATGTAGTACAGGAATTTCTTGAGACTTCTAGTGTCATCTAAAAAAAATCTATTTATTCGACTAAAACAACCTTGTGTACAAACTCCTCCATTTTCTCCATGGCATGGTGAGCCTGAAGAGGTAAGGTCAGAACCTCTCCCACCTCGTCATCTTCCTCATCATCTTCCTCAGCAAGCATTGCTGCTCCCTTTAAAGAAAGCACAAAGTGTTACTGAGATGCCCAAAGTTACAAAGACTTCTCTCTGGATATTTTTGTGACACACTGCCCTACCTCTGAATGGACACTTTTGGATGGCACCTGCCGGCCCCCTCCCTCCTCCAGCAATGGCCCAAGCTCCATCAGCTCAACATCTGGGACGCTGCAGTCCTCAGAGATTCGGCAGTCTGAATCAGTGGCAGACCCGTTTCGGCCTGACATAAGGAGACTGCCTGATGACCCACTCACAGTGCCTGTACTGTGCTTCAGATGGTACGCAACAATTTCCGCCTGAAGAACCAAATTAATATTCAACAATCTGGCCCAAGTATGTCGGCGAATGTAATCACAATGCAGATGACAAGAGTGCAATATTTCTTTTTCATTTTAGGAATCTCATCAAAAAACTTGTTCTCAAAGTGAACATAAGGTGGATTGTTCTCAAGTTTTATTTCTCCCTTTCATTACCTAAAAGTGCCTGATGAAACGGAGAAAAGAGCTGACATTAAATGACACAAAGAAAACATAAGCATTGTAACTGAATTACGTAATAATTTGTGAGTTATTAACCACTAAAATTTATTCTGTATGATATGACAATGAAGGCAACTCACCCATTGTTAAATAGGAAAACAAACCATATCCTTTCCTTCCTTTTTGTCTTCAAAGAACATTTTTAAAATGGGTGTTGAACAGTTGTTTTTCAGGCTTTCATGAGCTCTTTTAGACAAAGGTTGCATTTTAAAACTAATTCTCAATATAAATCCATCAAATTAACCATTTTTAGAGAACAATTTGATAATATACTGATCTATGTATCTTTTATGTAGAAAAGCTTCGTAAATCCAAGTGATGAGCCTGTATTTCTACACCTTAGGAAAAGTCACATTTTTATGTTGAAATAATTTACAGTTGATTATAAGTTTAAATAAAACACAACTCAAAATAAAAAAAGCTTTAAAACCTTCGTTTAGACTGAATAAGTACCACTCATGATCAAAGTCCGACTCATTTGTACCATAAATACAACAAAATAATGGACTTCTTGCACTAAAGACATATAATATATGTTAATGTGCTCACTGTTAAATATAATTTATTTCCTGACAGTATGATAGGATTCTGATACAATAAAAAAACAACAAATAATGACATGATGTAAAGCAATGGTCAAACAAAAAAATAGTTTTCCAGTATTTTTTAGTCAATGGCTACCAGACGGATGTTGAATAACATATTAGCAAAACGTCAAACCGACAGAACATGATGAACACAATGTAAACAACCGCAGGACACATCCAGCCCTGTTAACCTAAATTCAGCAGAACAGTGCGGTCTGCGTTTCACAAAAAAATGTGAAATAATAAATTAAGAGCGCAGATGAAGTCAGTGTACCAGCTGTTATCTGATACATCAGGTTGTTTTTTGTTACCTCTGAGCTAACGCCGAGCTGTCGCTCACCAGCCGAGCAGGTTTTTTGTTGAATTAACTTGCTGCCAGAAACACACGGGTTTCTTCAACGACACCAACGTAAAACGTTAGCTAGCTAAAAAACTGTTTTCACGTTGTCAATAAGTACTGAACTAAATAGGCCAAAGTTACCTGACGAGGAAGGCTCCTGTACAGGAAAGTAAATTATTTATGGATGCGCGAAGCACAAATTATCCCCGGAAGTTTAGCTCGCTTCCGCTAAACAGATTCCTTTTCCGGTTTTTCGAAATAAAAGCATTTAGCTACGTAAACACAAGGCAACATAAATAGACATCACATTAACATATATTATATGTCTTCAGTGCAAGTCCATCATTTTTTATATTTTTGGTTCAAATGAGTCGGATATTGATCTTGAGTAGTACTTCTTCAGTCTTATTAAAGGTCTTAAAGTTTTTCTTTTTGTCCCACCCGGCTCTCATCATATGCTCAAGGACTGTATTTTTTTCAAATTTGTCAGATATGGCCTAAAAATATTTGAGTCTTTCCTCTGTTTAATCAGCTAATGATTCCCAAACTTTTTCTGCTGGGCCCCCTTTGGATTATAAAAAAAATTCCAAGCCCCCTCAGGCACACACACAGTCATGTATTGGTATCTTTGTAAGGACTTACCATTGACTTTCATTAATTTCTACAGCCTAACCCTGACCTCTGACCCTAAACCTAACCTCACAGGTCCATACTTGACCCTAAACCTAACCTACACTTAGTTCATACCTGAGCCCTAAACCCTGACCCACAAGTGACGTTTTCCCTTGTGTGGACTAAGCAAAATGTCCTCACAAGGACAAAATGTCCAGTGTAGTACAGTGTCAAAAAATGTTCTCACAAGGAAAGCTAAACATGTCCCCCGCCCCCACACACACACAATCTCCAACCAAACGCAGACTTTTTGTTTTTAAACTCCATTGCAGTTTATTTCATACCTCAAACGTTTTTGAACAATTAAACTAAAAAAAGTAAACTAAAATAATTGTAGTTTGCAATAAAAGAAATGTCAACCTCTTTTAAACAACAAATCACCTTTGTAGTGAAATTATTTTAAGTGTAACTGTTTTTTTATACTGTGTGACAATATTCTACACTGCTATCTATAAAAGTTTTTCAAAAAATCCTTCGCTTTACAAAAATGTGTTTAAAACATGAAAAACTTCCTGAGAAGAAAGAATGTAAAAAAAAATTGTTTACCAAATTTGACATCTTTAACCCTCATTTCTTTGCATCTATGTGGGAACCTTGTCAAATCCAATCCATAATGCCATCAGTGTCCGAACATTCATTTATTCATTTAGTGTAACCCCCCCCCCCCCCCACTTTGGGAACCTCTGAGCTAGTGGTTGTACATTTCGGCTTTGTAAAGTATATCTTAAAAATAAATAAATGCCTAAAACTACATATTCTATAAAGTGAAAATTTTTTTTAACAAAATCACAAGTTTCTAAAATGCTTGGACATATTTAAATGTGCAAGCTGAAAGAAAAATAGATGAGGCTAGTTGGCTAGTTAGGGAACTGAAATTTCAATGCATGAAAGCCAATTGGTTAGTAAAGTCAAAATGCAATATATTGGTAATTAAAACAAATTTAATTTAACTAATCAATAAAAACAGTATTTGCCCATGTGCATTTCTTACTCCGGTGTATCACGGTGTTTTCATGAAAACATAAAAAAAATAAAAGTACACTGCACAGAAAATACAAAACAAAACAAAAAACGAAACTACAGTCAAAAATACTTAATTTACTTTCACAGAGATTTTTTTTCGAACTGTATTAAACAACACGTTTGGCCAAGGCTAACTGCAAAAACAGATAAATAGAAAAAGAGTTTTAAAAAAGAGGCACAATAGGTTGATTGTGGTCTGGTTTTTGATCCCAGTAACTATACACTTGATTTGTTCCGCAATCTCTGGTCCACGATTGCTTTTATTTCAAGTCTTGCTTTCCATGTGTCCAGTGGTGCAAACAACAATAAATTAACACAAAAAGATCATTATGAGTCAACGTGCAGCTGCAACTAAAACTGTAGTAGTTAAGTCTCTTTCCTAATTATTTGTCGAGATAAAAAAATTCTGTTTCTCAAATGAACACTGATTTGGGGGCACAGCTCATGTTAGTGAAACTATTATGTTTTTTTTACAAGAGGCTATATATAAAAATAAAAAAGTTAATAGAAACACAAAATGTTACAAAAAAGCTCACAAACTAAAATTCCAACTTGTCTTAATAGCAGTCGAGCAAGACTCTTATTTTACCTTTCTATTTTGTCATGCGGTTTAGTTTAGTTAGTACTTTGTTTAAACTAGGTGGGTAATTTGGTTATTCCACAGCCTGAAACACAGAAAATTGCTTCTAAAAATGCATAATAAGGAGGTCAGTCTCAGGAACAAAACTTGATGCAGCTGAAGTGTTTAAAAGAACAGACTGCTTTATACAGGCTATTTAATAATTGACTATCTTTACCAGCATGTTGAAAATAAACTATTTTTGTAATGATGCCAGTTCCTGCTTTCAAAGAGGAATATTAATGACCCTGCTTGTCTAGAAGCTCCTGATATTTCTGTGCCTTTTATTAATAACTGTTTGACATTTCTGTTCTTTGTGATTCAGAAACATTTCAGTTTTTTTGAGACTTATCATGCTAAGGAAAATGAATTTTAATATTTCTAAAGCATTCAGCACAAGCTTATCTTTTTAACAGCACAAACATTTTCAAACAGTGGATGAAAGCAACACGGTAACCTTATAGTCCATCAAATCTACTTTAGCGCTACAATTAACTTTGTGACTTTTTGGAAACATGGAGGTGTTAGGTTTGCTTATGTGCAACAAGGAAGGAAAATCAAAGTGAAACAGTAACTTTTTACCAAAACAGGCAGTTCATTGTAGACAGTTTTCTGATCTCTTCACTTTGGCTGAAAATGAAAAACTGCAGTCTTTTAAGTAAAAATGTTCAAAGCAGCTTCTCTTCACACTTGACTTATATAGTGGGTGCCGTCGTCTATGAGCCAGGGCTCTTGAATGTCTTCTGCAGCTCTTTGAAATGTTCCTCTTTGAATACCCTTGAAATTAGAAAAAGATAAAAAATATATATTTTATGTTAAATCCATAAAAGGCCATGTTGCTAAAAACAGCATACAGTTTAGTATTTAAAAAATGAATTTGCTGCCTGAAAAATTAAGCATTATTTTACTTTTACAACAAAGTTAGAATTTTTATTGAACAGTAAATGGCCTAAACTTATATAGTGCTTAATCTCTGCCACAGCTACCCCAAACATTAACATTTTGATAGTTTCACAAAATGAACCAAGAATGCTGTTTATGTCTGAACACCAAATTAACAATCAGAATCATTGCATGTACCTGAATGTATATAAACTGTTTGTTTGTATCATAGAAACACATCTTATCATGCAAATATTTCTGTTTTAATAATTAAATTTGTCACAGTAATATTTTACAAAAGGTTGCATGTTATTTTTAAGGAAAAATGCAAAATTTAAACAAAATGAAATACAATTCCAGATAGATAAAACACATATTAACTTCAGACAAAATGTCTAATTGTATGCTCTTTTCTGTTCCAACTGAATTAAAATACATTTGAAAAATGGTTTTTTATATATTTTTTTCTTTCACTGACTGAAAACCAACAAATATAAGAATCTTAAATTGAAGTAGGTCAATGAATACAGCCATCAGTTTTCTTTTTATTTTCATATTAAATGATTGTTGTAAAAAGACAAAATTAGTTTTGTGTGCTTACTTGTTCATGGTACGTTTGATTCTGGTAGTGTGTTGACTCCCGAATAGATGTATTTTTCATCCTGACTGCTCCCTGTCTGTCGAGAGAACGGGATCTCGGTGCTTTGAACTGGCTGCGCCGGTGCCATGACTTTAGCTGCTCATTCACTACTTGGCGTGGGAGACCATTTGAGTGGTAGTGAGGATGGTCCATCTGTGCTGGGGGAGTGACTCTGATATCAGGTGGCAGAGGCCTCTGCACTCTCTGATGAGGTACAGCACAATAGTCATATCTGTTGGGAGTTTGCTGGGAGAAACGACTCCGAGCCATGTCTATATCAGGCGGGTAGACCATTTCTTCATTGTAATAGGTTCTCTGTACACTGGGGCTGAACGTGTACCTTGGATTATGGTGAAAGCTAGTGGAAAAGACAGCTTGATGTCCATAGCTGCCTTCTGGGCTGGAAACAGGGTATCCAGACTGATACTGTCGGGGTAAATTAGAAGGAAACTCCTGACAAGGGGAGCTGCTATAAGAAGAAAATGATTTTTCAGAGCTGCTGTCCTCAGAGCTGGCATGGTTTACAAAGCTCTTTGTCGGAGAATGAGTGTCTGGTAACTTTATTCCAAATTCTGTGAGTCGTCTCCGAGGACCTCTGGGGCGACTGCGATCCTTATGGACTGACGATTCAGGATTGGACAGCCTGTGGAAATTGCACAACAAATACATCAACACAGCATTTAACACTAAAACAACAAAAACTTCAAAACGTGTTCTTGAATATTCTTAAATAAGTGAGTACAAGGGAGTACATTATATCACTGTTGTTTGCAGGAGCTTTTCTGCAGTACATCAGTGTATCTTTGGACATGCAGCCCTGTCAATGTGTTTGCGTTGCAGCTACCTGAGGGACAGCTGTCTGTGCACACGCATCTCTGGTGTGGAGGGTGTACTGTTGGACTGGGTGCGGCTCAGTCTCAGATGGGACAGCTGCTGTGGTAAACTGGTTTGTAATATGCAGACCTCAAGCGGTGGCAGCAGTTCAGATTTGACAGGAGTGCTGTAAACACAAAACAGTTTTCTTATGACCACGTGATGAGACACTACAGGGTTTAGTGTCAGAATGTGTTTCTTCTGTTTTATATACCTGGGTTTAAAAAGGTTTGAGAAAAAGATGGTTTCAGAAAACATCCATTTCTCATTCATCATCCATCCAAATAACTTTTGAAATTCATTTCAGCGTGTAAATTTGTGCATGTGTCAGAAACACTGACATTTCTGACACATGTGAATGTGCATTAACACAAACACTGATACAAATGATTACAAACTGACTGATTTAGCTGCAAAAAGTGCAAATTTATGTGTTCTTTATACACAAGATGTTATAGCACCACTTAACTAACAGATGGCAGTGTTGCACATTCGTGCACATCACAAGTATTCACTACAGTACAACATAGTTCTGACCAGCAGAGGAAGTCAACGGATCATTTGTGTTGGAAATGACTTCCGTACAGTACACACGGAATATCTATTTTGACAGAAAAGTGTTTTAATTTCTTACAAAGTCAACATAGTCACTACACTCGTGTAAATATTCATCCTTAAAGGGAATTTTAAGTGTTTGAATAAAAAAAAAACGGATTTATATTGTATTCTATCATGAGAGGGTAAATGTCTTCAAGAAACAAAATAAAATAAGTAATTAAGATAAAGATTATATGCTGTATATTAATATTATGACAGAACACCTTTGGTAATATTGCTGAATTTATATGTAAAATATATTCTATGGAGAGGTTAAAACCCATAAGAGTCAAGGTTAAAAGAATGCTAAAGAATTTAAACAGCAATCTTCACCCACATGAACTCATAAATTATATTTACAGCTAAATATTTGAAGAGCACAATAGGAGTTATGATGGATTATCTGTTACCTCGTTTTGCTGGAGGAGCGTGACTTCTTGCTCTTCTGGTAAGGTTGGTCCAGACTGGACTCTGCCCAAGGGGAGTGTTGGATGGGAGGGGGGTCATACGCAGGGCTTGAGTTTAAACTCAACTTGGAATCAAGGCTAGGAGAGGGAGATGGACAGGAGTTCAGTAGCGGAGACTGAGGAGCCACAGAGTGAGCCATGTAGGAGCTGTCTACTGAAGAATGTTTGGACACCAGGGGAGTCTGGGGGGAATTCATTTCCACAGGATAAGGGAGTCCAGAGGATGGCTGCGAAGACTGGCTTGCAACTTCTATTAAAAAAGAATTTAGAAGTATTTAGCAATGATGCACATTAATCAGCAAGAAATGAACAATGAAAAGAAACTGAGGTATTTAAAATGAAAATTTGAAGTGTTTTCACATCTTCATACAATTTATAGTTACTTAATCAGATAGTAAACATTATGTTTAAAAACTAAAAAAAAGCTGTATGCAGCCCCACTGGAAAGAAATACAGATTTTCCATTTGTACAAATTGAAACGAGTTGAATCTCACCTTCATCTTGTACCACAGAATCAGATAAAGAACTGTCATCAGATGTGCCAAGATCTGGGAAAAAAAGGGAACTTCTTGAGTTCAAAGTAAGCAACTACAAAGGGGATTTATCATCAAACTGTCATCCAGTGTCTTGTCTGGACAGGAGTCATCACCTTGTGTAATATTGAAAGCAGGGAGTGGTGATGATCGGCCGTGCTCCAGTCGCAACTGGAAGGCCTTTTCTTGAAGCTTCTTAATTTTCTTCTCCTCAACTTTGCACTGCTGCAACCGGCTTTTCCTAACAGCCTTGCTACGGTGGTCTTCTTCGTAGAGTTTGCGCGCAGCCTCGTAAATCTTCATCTGAAGCGCCAACTCAGCGTCCACCAAACATAGTTTTGAGTGCTGTGAAAAGGTTGTAGTGGGGTGAGACAGTGAGACAACATTGTAAGTTTTGGGACAAAGGACGTCTTAGATTTATGCAACATATAAAAATGAGAAAATTTCTATCATGCAGTGCCTAAATGCTTCTCATACCTCTGATCTTTCAGGGATGTTTTGTTCTTCAAGTTTGAACGCAGCTCCAATGCGTCTGCGGATCTGTGGAGGCTTCTCTCCGGGTAGAAGAGGGTAATCTTTTGGCAGCTTGCCTGTCAACTCCTAAACACAAAAAACAACAGTTTGAATATTTGAACACAGCTAAAGGTTTATTGTTTCAAAGGAACGATAGGGGTTTGGATAAAGAGCTAATCAAAACAAAGAGTTGAAAATCAAAACTAATCAATCTTTTGTTTAGTTTCCAAATGTCTTCATGGCAGTTATGAAACAATGTACAAAAATCCCAGCTGATCTCCTAACAAGTCCAGACATATAGCTTCAAGGAAACGGTTGCCCAATTCTGTATTAGGGATTTTCTTTCACAACTGCATTCTTTGGACTTCACTTTCTAACAAGTTTGTCATCTGATAAAATCAAATGCATGGCAACGCACTGTTCAATTTCATAAAAGAAGCTAACAAAAATTTGAGTAAAAGTCATTCAAAGCCAGATTTCTTTTTCATACCACAACAAAAACATTAGGTGTAGCCAAAAAGCCTACTTATTCTTTGACACTGAAAGGAGACAGAAGTAGCGCAACACCTATGAGTTCAACTATGCAAGTCTCAACAGGTGTGCCAAGCTCGAGTGTTGGGAGGAAACAATGTTCAGTCCTGGGATTTTACCTGAGAACATCTACACATGAACTCAGCAACACACCCAAATTAGTTGTGTGTGTCCAAGTTTAGAAAGGCTTCAAGTTGAGAACAGAGCAAAAATAAAAAAAGAGAAAGAAATCCTAAATGAATGGTGTGACAAAAGCTCAAACTTCAATTGAATGATCAGGATAGCATTTTAAAGGCTGAGGTATATTTCTAAAAAAAATACTGCAGCTATAATAAATGTTCTAATAGAAAAAATGTAAACAGAATAAATTGGTTATTGAAGACCAGGTGATTCGATTTTAACAACCGTTGGTTGTCTCCTTGACTGGTGACTATAACATAAAGTTCATAAACAGAAAGTAGGGACAAGTTTAACAATTCATTTTGCACCATTTTTCCCCCTTCATGCAGACTAATTACCTATTTTCTTGACAAAAACAAATAAAGTATCTTTTTGAGATAGTTTTTTGAGAAAGCAACTATAACATTCTATTTTGCTGTAGAATGAAGTCAAAATTCTTTAAAACATAAAAACAGTTTAAATTATATTTTTGTTTTGTTTCCCATAACGCCCTTGTTGGAGCTTATTTGGAAGATGTGTGTGAAAAGATCTATGTTTACCTGCAGTAAAATGCGTCATCAAAACCCTGAATGAAACTGTTCCCACCAGTTTAATCCTCTCTAAGAAAGCTCTGAATCATAAACAATTTGCTAACTGCATAGTGCAACAGCTGGTTCCATCACACCCTTTTTAATACCTGCCACCAAAAGTACAACAATGTTTTGAGTTGTGTGCGTGAGAGTGTGTATATGTGTATCTTGCAGTAAAACAGCAAATGAAAGACTTGATTGAAACTTTAAGAAAGTGATTACTGATTGTCCAGCTACCACTGATTAGTTTTTGGAATCAGCTTGACCTCAGAAAACATTGCAATGTGAATAAGTCAAGTCAGTTTAACAGATATTGAGCTAATATTTGATGTTGCAGTAGCTAAGAGTGCTCCACAACACATACTCTAACATTGTTTTCCAGGTTTGACCAAAACAACTCAA
>JAVKLF010000110.1:12207447-12224507 GCA_034783495.1 Millerichthys robustus | reverse complement strand
GATAGATAGATAGAAGGTCACACAATCTCCTCAACCCCAGTTGACTTTTTATCTTTGTTAAGGTATTTGAGGTTTTTTTAAAAGAAGAAGAAGAAAAACACAGCGCACATAAACTTCGCATTTAAAAGACAAGTGCAGCCAATGAGGAGGGGGCGCTGCATGAAGAGAGGGTAACAATGGCAGCTTTTTGGACACACTTTTTCTCACTGCGATGAACAGCAGGGAAACCGGTAGAGGCTCCTATAAAAGACCGATGGGGACACAGCTGCCAGGGTTCAACAGTAATTTTATAAAACGTCTCCTAGGAGGAGGAGGGGTGGAGGGAGGGCAGCCTGTTGGATTTATGGGGAAAATATGAAATGGTGGGCGCCATAATCAAAATATTCAAAATGCTGCGTTATTATGAAAGCATCCAAACCGGCCTCTCCTCTCAGTCAAATGTAACAAAGAGAATGTTTGAACATGACAGCTAAACACCAAGATTGCACACTCTGCTCAGTCATCCTCATTCTTCTTCTTATTATTATTACTATTATTATTATTACTATTATTATTATTATTATTATTATGCAGAAGATTAGTGTTTAGGATTTATGCGTATATTGACTCGTCAGATTTACGCACGAACCTTATTTTGACAGCTGTGGACAACAGCTGAGTCATTTGTCTAATCGTATCAGACAGCTTCAGAGACTCAAAAGGACCCCCACACACACAAAAAAAAAGAAAAAAAATTAAGTCACCCCATTTCACCCAGAGCCCATGATCCGCTCCTGGATTACGCGTGGGCGAGTGCGCACCTGGAGACATTCATAACTCTGCTGGGTACGGGGGTGCAGTTGTTACTCACGCTCTGAGGCCATGGTGATGACTGACTCCGTAGTGGCGTGGTACTCGTCCTCCTCCATGAACTCGTCCTGGGCCGACGCATCCCCCTGGAAGTCGTGATGGTCCAGGAGCTGCTGGAGCGGCGGCGCCTTGGGCAGCAGCTGGTTGACCACCTCCCGGCTGATGTTGGGCGCCTGCTTCAGACGCAGCTTGCTCAGGATCTGGGACTTGATGGTTTCCAGGCGCAGCACTTTGCTCTGCTCCCTCCACACGCAGGCGGAGCACTCGTGGGAACCGTCCTCGTCCAACAGGGACACCCCAGCAGCAGCAGCATCCGTGGGCGTCTCGCTGGCAGGAGGCAGCAGCAGATTGGGCTCATCGCTCCCCGACAGTCCCAGGAAGATCAGCACCACTAAGCACAATAAAAAGTTGTATCTTGGCATGATGAGGCACAGATGCAGAACAACAACAACTTCAACAAAAATCCAACTTAATCCTCTTTTTATATCCTTCCTCGGGTTTGAGCCGCTCCTCTTAGCGCAGAACCACTGACAGGCATCTAATCCAAAATGATTTTTGTTTCTGCACCTGGAATTCTTAAGTTTAAAACAAGAAAAGTGCGTCCCGGCTTTTGATTGAAAGGTGAATTATCTGCCTGATGGATGCATATCCCGCTCCACTTAAATATTAGATGCTTTTGAAGAGAGAGAGAGCGAGAGAGAGAGAGAAAGGTGGGGGTCCCGTGTTCAGTTTTAGTCCATGGAGGTGTGTGTATGTGTATGTGTGTGTGTGTGGATGTGTGTGTGTAGAAGTGTCACTGAAAAAAAATGTGCAAGAGCGCTCAAAAAAGGGGGCTCCTTTATATATCTCAGCTGCCCGGTGTCGTAATCCGTCTCCATTGGCTAAGATTGCAACAAAAGGCTTTTAGGTTTGTCACCAAGTCAAGAGGGACAGAGAAGGGAGGGTGCGCGCGCGCGCGCTCCTATGAGAGGAGAAATGTTTTTACAGTGCACGAACAATATTCCTCAGAAATATTGACCAATGAAGTTATCATGGAAGAGTGGCAGTGGCTATAGAAATGTATTTATTTATTTATTCTTCAACAAAGCTTTATTTTTCTCTCCAGAGCAACTCATCATTTCATCAATCACATTACGCCCATTTTTAAGCCAAGAAACCCGCCGCTTCCTGCGCGTTTTTATGCAAGTTGTCTACTATAATTCTTTCCAAACTGAATTAAATCGCTGGAGGACTGAATATTTTTAGATATAATGTCCAAAAACACGAATCTAAACAGACGTCAGGAGTAATATTATTGTTGGGTTTATCTTTTCGAGTTAGAAGGTCTAAATCAATACCAGATTGAATAAAGTGTGTGTTGTTTATGTAAAAATAAAAAGCTCGGTTCATTTCATGATTTAACACACTTTTAAATTGATATGAATAAAGCACGTTTAATTAATATAATAAACAAATAATAAAAGTTTTTATAGGCTATTAATACCATTTTACCTCGAGTTTCCTCTGAAACATCGTTAACTCTCTACTGACACCTGCTGGTAGAAATCAGAACTGCCGTTGTTTCAGCGCGTTCGCTCGAGGGGACCCTGTGGACCACTATCCTGCCTGTTTTAGTTGTTTCCCTACTCATCAGCTTGTGTTAAAGTTCTACATAAGCCTGTTAATCACTGATTGATTAACATTCATTTATATGATGAGATACAAAATAAAACAAGTGCAAAGTATTACAGTAGAATCATAGAACGCCCTACATGATTAATCAAGATAGAAGAAAGACAGATGCCTTTCAAAATTGTGTCAATATATTTAGATTCTTTAATTCACTATTTTTATTAGATCACATGATCTCATGGAAAACCTTGTGACATTTCTGTTTTCATATTTTTTAATGAGTTTGTATGTGCTATAAACTAAACTCAGCACAGCTAATGGTGAATGATTGATTTCATCACGAGGAAGTGGTGATTTAGTGTTTATCAGAGTTGTAAAAAGTTACAAATTTACTTCCCTCTAGTTAGAAATTGGAGTTGCGTCTCATGTAAAAGCATGTTTTTTATGTATCGGTTGGCGATTTAAGGGTTTGTCCTCTGCGGCTTTCCGTAGATCACGGCCTGGGCTGTTCTGGAGGTGGTTCTGCTTCTTCTGCTGCGTAGGAACCGAACAACACTCGTAGGCGTCTCGCTTACATAAACGATAGATTCGGATAAATCGCAGAAAATGCATTCAGTCACAGTGGACAGCAGTGGTTCGCCGAGGAAACGCGCATTTTCTCGGGGACTGAGCGAAGACGAGTCTCTCCTGAGCATCATAACAGAGGTGAGCGAAGAAGAAGAAAATCGCGGTCGCTAACATTAAAGCTGTAGCTAGCGTTAACCGGTACATTTGAAACAGTAAAACGATAACAAATCTAATTATTGAGTACTTTTATTTTGTGGTTCAACAGTGTTGAAATTAACGCCCAGTCTTCTTCGGGAACTCAGCTTCATCACAACGCTATACTGTTAGCTCTTTTGTTTTGTTTTGTTAGAAATCTGTTGTTTTTGTTGTTGTGGTGCTAAGTTTGGAGTCTGCCTCATCTTTATTCAGACTGAGAGCTCATCCAGGCGCCTGACACGAAGTGAGAGCCGAACAGGTACCCTGAAGAGAAGGCCTGACAGCCAGGTGAGCCAGGACTGACAGCCACCACACCTGTAAACAAAGCTGATCTGCTCCACCCAGTGTCTGTCATCGGTCTGTGTCATTGCAACATAAGGAGAAAACACTCAGTCTGCACCTTTTATTACCCAACATGTATGTTACAGCTGCAGGAGTTTCAAGTTTACAATCTCATTAAATATTTTTTTAAATCAGTTGTAAGCACCGACGTTGTGCCTTACAACAGTTGTTTTGGGCAGAATCACGAGACTTGATCAAAAATCTAATCAAGTACCTAGCTTTAAACATTTATTTCTCTCTGGTATGTCATAAGTAGAACTAAATTATTGTGTAATTACCTATTTTTTGAAAAACAAGTATAAAAATCCAGGTGTTAGGTTTTATTCTCACTCACAGCAAAAATCTGAGCTCAGAAAATGCTTATTTCAGAAGTTTATTGTGTTATACAAAGCATTTCAACTCATACTTTTTCAGAGGAAAACGATAACAACCATGTTAAACATTTTACTTTAGTTTGGGGTGGCTGTTTAAAAATAGTATCCTAAATAGTGGAACTGACCTGTCAAATAATGGTGATATTCTTGAAATTGTGATGTTTTTTTTATTTAACCTATGCAAACTGTCTATAATTAACCCAAAGTTGTGTTTATCTCCTTTAACCAGTCTGACCAGGACCTCCTCATGGGACTTCCTGAAATGGTGATTGTTATTCTTGCTATTGTATTTTATAAATATGATAGTTATTTAACGTATTGTTCAGATTCCAGTTTCTCCATTCTAAATATTTCTGCACATATGGAGGGGCGGTTTTGCATCCACACGAAGCCTTCCACATATGGTGGGGTACTTTGCGAGTACTCACTCTCCTATTTTTCTGATTTATAATTAATGTGCGTAGCTGGAGCTGCAGGCCAGCTATGACGAGGTGGTGCAGGAGCTACGTGGGCTGGAGGTCGAGCGAGAGACTCTGTTGTTCCAGGTGGACGTCCTGCAGGACACTCTGGAGGGTGTAGAGGAGCTGTTGGCTGAAGCCCAGAGGGAAGCTGGACATGCTAGTTTGGTATACAAAGTCCTCACCAACACCAAAAAACACAAAACTTTACTTTCAAACAACTGAGTTCTCAGCGTTTTTTTGTGAGCTTGTGGTTCTTAATGGAACAAAAACAAGCCACGGGTCCCCTGGTGATGTTGGTTTCTGTTTGTTCTTAGGAGCTTGAACAAGAGAAAGATGCCAGGAGGAAACTGGAGAGCCTGGTGAGCTCTCTGATGCAGGAAGTGGAGCGATTAAACGAGGTAAATAGGGAACTGAAATGAGAACTTGATAGAATATCACAGAAGTACCGAATATAAAAGTTACAGATTTATTAAATCTGCTGTTTTTCTGTGTATGGTTATGGTGAAAAGACAACGTGAAATGTTTTAAGCTAGCAGATTAAAAAGTATGTTAAAATAAGTAAAAGTGTTAGGAGTTCAGAATGACATGTATGGAAAAAACCCAATAAAGAGAAGTAAGTCATATAACTTCTCTTTAAAATTCTGAGAAAAAAATTGTCTGCTGTAGGTTTGAATTTCAGATTGTGTTTGGAGGAAGTTTATGTTGACGTCCAACCTTCTGAAATATTTTTATAGACCACATGTTTTTTTTAACCAAGGCTTCCTTTTAAACTTTCCTGCATACTTTCATTATCAGCAGGCTAATCTTTCCTTGTGATGTTCTACTATATTGTTACAGAAGACATACAGCATCAAACTAGAAAATGTTAACAATGAAATATGACTTGAGTTACAGACTCTTATTAGTAATCAATAATTTTACCCATGTTTTAATAAAAAACATTCAGTGGTTTATGAATTGTTATTTCTTTTTTGCCAAAAAACAAACAATACATTTTGGTCATGACATTAGAAATGGCAGCATTTATTCTTTTTCTTACTTTTAACATTGCAGGAAAAGAATAACAAGCTACCTGCTTCAGTGAACATGCCAAATGAAGCAACAAGAGGAGAGATGATAAATCATGTTGCCTCAGAGGTGATTAAAGGTGCAGAGAGAGAAGAAAAGAACTCCACGCCCTGCGAACCTCACAACAACAGAAACAACAGCAGTGAGCAGGAAGTTTCAGAAGAAAGCATCCTGACGAAGCTGCGCAGGATGGTCAATCAGCCCCTGAGCCAGTCTCTTGCTCTGGACAACCTGGTCTCTACTGATGGAGTCCTGCAAAGACCGTATAAATCCCAAACGGAGGACGGGCGGGATCTTTCTCTGGACAGGAACGACTCGGATAAAAGTGCCTACGAGGATGCGTCTGCTGAGACTCCAGAGCAGGAGAAGATGTTTCCAGGTGACGGAGATCTGCCTCATGATTTAGAGACCAAAGAAAACGGATCGGCTAGTGGCGAGACCCAGGAGCCCAGGAACCCTGAAGCCTGTGTTTTGTCTTAATTTGAACTGCTTGACAAAGTTTGTCAGCAATCTGGTATAAATTAGAGCTTTTGGCTTTATGTTTAGTTTCCATTTAAGCTGAAACGTTAATTGTTTCAGTCACTTTAAGATAAATTGCCAAACATTGGTTAGTTTCAGCTTCTCACAGGTGTTTGCTTCCATAAGATATATTTCTAGATCTGCACTGAAACTATTTAAAATATAGCTTTTTGAAAGTCATTCTATTTGAAACCTCATGGATGTTTTATAACCAAAACAATAGGAAAAATTCCCAACAAAGAAGCTCAGGTTAGATTTTTATCTGAATTTTTAAAAACTTTTTGTTCGGGTCCAAGCATGGAATTATACTTCTTTAGTTTTACATAACTTTTTTTTTTTTTACATGCGGATAAAATAGGGAAATACATTTAAGTTCTGGTTTAATTCAAAATTTGTTGAGCTCTGTAAGAATACAGAAAGGGATTGTTGCTCTTTGGTGTCCATGTTTTTGTTTCACTCCAACCTACAGATTTGTTTGCCTGAAGCAGGTTTATGTCCTATCTGACTCGTAATTGATCATCATATATAAAAGTCAGATTATGTAACTGGGGTTCATCAGTTTTCTCCACATTCTTAAACCTGTTTTCATACACTTCTTTTTACTTGCTATACTCAGACGTTCTGTGGGAATTTAATAGTGTTTGCACTTTTTAAGGCTCTTGTATCCTATTTTTCAGATTACAGGAAGCAACAACATTCCTTTTCAAACAGCTGTGTCACTGAGAAACAATCAGCTGACGTGCTGCATGTTCAACTGTATGTTTGCACATTGTTTTATTTCTTCTTGTGGAATTTTACTGAAATAAGTCACTTTGGGTGTCTGACTGCTGTAAACATTTTGTATTTAAATTTTTTTTTCACACTGTTCCTTATGCGCTAAAAGCACCTGGAAAGCCTTGGTTGTGGTGCTTTGCATGATCACGTCATTTTATAAACTATAGAAAAAAGGTTGATTTGTGTCATATATTTGTAATTTTGCATGAAGTACTTTCACACATATTTAGTCCAACCTGTATGTCATTTATTGCTAAACTGATGCCTTTAAGGAGGAATTCTTTTTATATATATTTTCTTCTTGTCACAAGCACATCAAGCATATCTGAAATTTTAACTGCTTCTATCAGAAATCATTAACACTTGTATGAAAACTTGAATGTCTTTAAAACGTCTGCAGCTGCTGTTATTGTCGTGTTGGTTTGAAGCAGCATGAAAAACGTTTTGCCTTTATCACACATTCCTGTTTCACCTACTGCTGGTTCCAATGCTAATACTTGACTGTTTATTGTGTCTGCTGCCAAAATATCGCCATCAGCTCTGATGCCTCGTTGTTTTTCCTCTAGAAAAACGACCGTAGTCTGACCATGTCTGACAGCTGGGGTCGGTGTTTAAACAATCTTTTTATGTCATAAATCATAGTTGGACGTCAGTTAGGTGAAAAGGGATTTTGTTTATCCTGTAAAAACCCTTTAAAATGTTGTAGGAAGTAAATGGAACAGTTCTGCAGATGTTTTTTTTTATTTGATCACCTGATCAGGTTTTTGTGTCTGGACAATGCAAAAAATGTTTTTTTTTAATTGGATGCCTTTTGTGAGTCTGATTATTTCTGTCTTTTTCTAAGCTTTGATATGTTGGGCTGTAAAAGTTGAGGAAGACCTCTATTGAAATAAAACAGGTAAAATAAATGCTGATGTTGGTATATCATTAGGGCAACTTGGTGGATCAGTTGGTAGAGCTGATGCCTCACAGCAAGAAGGTCGCCGGATCAAATCCCGGCCAAGGACGTTTCTGGGTAGAGTTTGCATGTTCTCTTTGTGCTTGTGTGGGTTTCCTCCAGGTACTCTGGTTTCCTCCCACAGTCCAAAAACATGACTGTTAGGTTAACTGGTACCTAAATTGTCCCTGTGAGTGAGAGAGTGAATGGTTGTTTGTCTCTATGTGTCCCTGTGATGGACTGCAGACCTGTCCAGGTTAACCCCGCCTTCTGCACGGTGGCTGCTGGATATGGGCACCAGTGACCCCCGTGACCCTGAAAAGGAGACACAGTTTAAGATAATAAGTGGATGGTATTTCATTTACTTGTTTTATACTCATTCAGAAGAAGTGACGAAACACAAAGAATGTCTTTCATGAGCTGCTTTATTGAACGCCAAAAACAACGAGACAAAGTAAATTCACGCTCTTTGTAGACTTGTGCGTAATTTAAAATAATGAAGTATCTCACAAAAGCCCAAAATATCGTAGCTGAGTTTGTCCACCAGATGGCAAAGTAGACCGTCAAAGAAAAATCACAGCTTCTTTTCATTTTAACTGTTTGAGTTGAAACAGGCTGCTTTAGCTGTACGTTGGTTTCTATCAGCCTGTAAGTCTTCAGTCAAATAAAGTTAGCAAAGAAATTAATTTGACAATGTTAGCTGTGTTTAATTTGCACATTCAAACAGCGTTAATAAACTAATGTGCCTGGTGTTAAATTTCATACATTATTGAGGAATATACTGAGAATTTTGAGGATGAGTTGCAGAAAAAGAAAAATCAAAAAGACACAATGTGAGGTCTAATAATAAAAGCAGTTCAGTCCTGACAAAACAAGGATCAAAACAGGCCTTTTTCCTTCTTCAGGTTCAGTTGCTTCCACTGAGGCAGGCCCACAAAGTCGTCTTTGGAGATCCCGAATATGAAGAGAAAATCCATGTCACTGAGGTATTTCTGACAAAAAAGGTCATAAGATTAAATGAGTGAAAATCATTTGAAAGGGAGAAAAAATGCTTAAGACTGCATTTTGAAAACAATAATGGTTTAGAAAAAACTTCCAAAGTGATAATTTAGTTAATTTATAACGGATTTTTGTAGCTAATATTCTGATTAGGTAATAGCCTCAATGCAGGCTATTTAAAACAACCAAAAACATATCTTTTCTTTCTAAACACACACGAATACACACCTCTTTCTCACTGGGGTTCACACCTTCAGGAAGCTCGTTGGCTTGTTTTTGAATCAATAAGTCTGGTGGAAATGATTCAAAAAACTTTTCCTTTTCAGCAGAGTTCTCCTCCTGGAAAATCACAGAAGAAAATGTATTAAGAATAATTGAATTGAGCACATTAGCATTGCTCCTTGAAAGTTTCAGGTTCTAAGGAACAGATGCAGAGGTGGAAAGCTACAGTTTTTTTGTTGATCATTCGTAACTCTTTTCCTTGATATTTACAGTTAATATAGTTAAGAATACCCTGCCAAAAACATAGGATTAATATTCTACTGTGCTGAAATTTTTAATGGATAAGAATTTTAAATATGTTTTTCTAATTTTTGTTGTCAGGAAAGTAAAACAAATGAACAAATCTGGAAATGCAATGCTATATTTTTTGGGTTTTGGTATATAGTTGAACATTTATTTGCATTACAGAAGGAAATGCTAAGATATTAAAAATGTCATTCCAAACCCAAAAACTGTTAGTGCTCTTTAAAAAGCTCAAATTTAACGTACAGCTTTAAGAATAACAGGTGTTGCATCTTCTGCCAGCTCCTTCTTCAGCTCTTCGTAGCTTTTTCCTCCCTATAATAAAAAAATCAAAACACAGATTTTAATCTGTGTAATCATTGTCATTTTGCAGTTTGAAAATCCAGAACTCACGCTCCACATGGAGGGATCCCAGGCAGTGAACCAGCCGGTGAACGTGGGCGGCTCAAAGCCCTGCTTGATCAGGATGATGGGCGTGTCTGGATCTCTGTTTCCTGGGTGGGTGCGTAGGTATTCTTGGCTGGTGGTCACGGCCTCTTTGCGCTCCACCTCATTGGCCTCCTTCCCAATCCACAGAAACATCTAAGGCAGATAATTATGGGAATAAAAGAAAAATAACTCAAGGTGGACACACACACACACAAAAAGCAATCAGCCAGGGGGTGCTTACTGTAGTCCCCAGCATATTTATTTTTTTTAAATCCCACTGCCAATTTTCATACATTCACATAGAAAATTAAATAGTTTTGTCTGAATAAAAGTTAACAACTAAATACTGACTTTGAAACAGAATCTCAGAAGCCTACATCATACCTGAAAACATTTGCTCATATCAATGAGAGACACTTTAAACTGAACTTTATCTGAAAATCATATTTAGGAATTACATTGCCATTTTTTTTTAGTCACTGAGCATCAAGAGTTAGCTTTGACAGGACCAAATGATATTTTGATTGTAACATATCCTCTGCAGCTTATAACACCACATGGAGTAACAAAGCAGGCTGAGAAACCCACAGAACAAATTACCTTCATACACCTGAGTAACCAGGAACTATTCTACAGGTGAAATTTACTATAACCACAGGAAGAGTTATCAAAGAACAATTCTCTGTTCGTACCAAAAGAATAACAAATGCTTGAGAAACTTATGAAACTAGTTCTCTTGTTAAATAAACTACAACCACTTTCTAATAACAAAGTAGTGAAGTCCTCTTACATCTCTTATATCCCATACATATATATGCTTGTGCCCCAAAAAGAGGCTAATGTCGCTGCAATCAGCCACGTTTGTCAGTTTACTTCCTCCTACCTGGTCCCATGTATCCAGCAGCATGACATCATCCTCGCTGAGGTCATCCTGAGTGAACTGAGTGATCTCACTCACAGTGAAGCGACCCGTCTTGTTGGAGCATTCGAACAGGCGTGGCTCGTGGTCCACAACCACCTGCTGCAACCTGCAGGGAAGAAGGCTGAACTCACAGTACTACGAACAAATGTAGGCCTTCTATAAATAATACTGTAATTGCTGAAATACACCTGGAGATTAGGCATTATTGTTTTCATTTTTACCTCTTGTCATTTGCATAAGGTGTTTTCCCTCCAAGCAATTCCCAGAATTCAACAGGCTCCTGACCCTCCGCGACGATCTCCTCAAAAGTTCTCTGAGCACCCTGACCAATCACAGCGCTCACCTCTTTGGCCATGGCTCGCTCATCCCCGCTTGATCCCTAATTCAACAATAATAAATCGGTCTACTGATGATTCTGAGGAGCCAGACTTTCCAGTAACCTTTTTTTTTAAAAGTCATCTTGTTGAAAAGTTATTCAGATCTTTTGTCTTTTATTCAATTTCTGTTCAGTTTTTGCATCTTAACATTATATAATGTACAGTGTGCTCTGAAAAATGAGAAATGTTGATAACAGAAGAAGTGTCAAGCCTAAAAAACTATCTATGGCACTTGAAGGTATCTGAAAATCATGTTTTTAAGAAATTTGTGAAACCATCAGAAACCTGAGACAGGACCTGAAAGATTCATTGACTTTTGATTGATCATTGAGTGAATGATAACTTTTTGTTCTACAATACAATAAGGCTTTCTTTCAAACTGTGTTATCTTTGGTATTTAAATGGGAACAAATCATGTCTTTGTGACAAGCCGCTAGTATCCCTGCTTATTTTAACCGATTAGCTACTAGTTACAGAACCAATGTAAAATTATTTACATTGACCACCACGTGTTGATAGAAAACTGGTCTATCCCTTGAATTCAGGAGCTGTTTTTGCCTAAATTAGTCAAAAGGTCAGAGTTAAATAACCTTCCCAATAAACACAAAACATTTCCTCAAGAAATGATCCAGTACTGGACTGAAAATGAAGGAGAAAGTCCAAAAACATTGTAAAAACGTTTAAAGACACTCAGAAAAACCAAAAGAAATGTTCAAAACCACGTCAAGACTACAAGAGTTTGGCTCAAGAATCAAGAACTAAAGAAAGGATGAGGAATGGATACTCAAGACTTTTGCACAGCACTGTATTGAATCCTAAATATGGACAAAAAAAACATGGCAAAAACAGTTTTCATTATAACTGTGAACTTATTGTATTGTGGAGTTGCTCATTTTACCTTTCCACACCACAGATAAATTCCTGATTGACTGTTGAGCAGAAACACGTCGTTGGAGTTCAGAGAGGAGGCCAGAGCTGGAACCTCGATGGTTTTGGTATTGAATGAGTCAAAACCTCGAACCTGAAACAATCTTACTGCAGGTGTAGGTTCAGAGGAGCCTTTTCTAGAGGTGCCCCCCTAATTTTTTTTAAAAAGTAGGAAAAAGAAATGTGTTGGACGTTAATTTGGTTCCTGTAATCAGATTGTGTTTCATACAATAATTTTAAAAATGCAGTCGTTGTCTCACATCAAAGATAACCATTTTTCCCTTGAAAATGGCCATGAAGTGTCTAGGTTCTTTCCCCATCGTCACTCTCACTTGAACTGGTTCATCATTGTACTTTTGATCCAAGTTCACAGCCTGAAACGCCGAGGCAGCCAGTTCATCCTGAGTGGCATGACGCCCCTTTTAATGAAAACAAATAAGCTACGTTAATTTCAGAACCAGCTTTATGTTTCAGGACTAATCAGTGTGTCCTCACCTGCCATATGTAAAGGAGATAGCACTTCCTGTTGTTAACCAAGTATGTGTAAAGGATCAGATAGCAGTCTCCTCCATAGAAGTATCCGTATGTCTCTGGCTCCACTGGGACCAGCTCCAGATCCTCAATCCTCCACACCTGAAGACATCGAGACTGATTTCACTCTGAGCCAAGAAATTTGCATTTTCTGCAGAATGCAAATGCAGTGCAAATGCTGAGTGCTGAACATCTGAGGAAACTTGGTGATGAAGCTGAAACTGACTAATTAAGGCTAAAACTGAAAGCAAAACACTAGCAAAAAGTAGTTAAGGAGACCAAAAAAAAAGTTAAGTAAAGGATTTAGTTCCTTCTGTCTCATTTCAAACTGCGTGAAAGTTCAAATTAAAATAAAAACAATCTCTTGGCCAAATTGTGAGCTAAAACTGTGCACTGACTGTCATTTTCAAGCCTTATTAAAATGTATTGTTGATAACTGGTGTACCTCCACTTGACCTGTCCCGTTGTCCACCATTCTCTCCTGAGCAGCAACCTCTGGCATTGTGTGCATCAGTGAGGCGTCAAATTTCTCTTGTGTGATGTGAGCTTAAACAAACACCGGGGGGGAATCACAAACCACCAATTGTTACCATAAAAAAAGAGTTGAGTGTGTATTTTTGACTATTGAAGCTTATTTTGCCTAAATAAATAAAGTAAATATAAGTAAATTGCCACTTACCAATTTTCCCCCTGGTGTTTGTTTTTCCAAGGCCTTGAGTCTGATCCTTTACGGTCCACTTTTGGAAGAGCTGCCGGAAGATCGACGATTCCGCCCCATCGTTCACTGTCTCCACATTGGTGGTCATGGGATAGTTTTTGGCTTTGATGAAGTCCTGTAGCAGCCCAAACGGTGACAACGCTGGAACTTAAATGCCAGATCAGTCAAGCAAAAGCCAAAGGTGCTGCGTGACTCACCAGAGCTCTGGACATGGCAGCCTGCCTTTCAGCTTTGTTTGCTTTTTTCCCCTTCCATACAAAAATCTTCAGCCCACCTTGGTCCAGAATATAGCAATCCTATAGTGAATTTTTCTGTGAGTTGTTTGAATCTGCTTGATTCACAATAGAGGTTTGCAAAGACTTAAATGAATTGTTCAGTGTTGCTCTGACTCACATCATGGTTGAGAAGTTCCTGAACCAGAGGTCGTGTTGCCACCTCTGCAACCTTCATCTGACCGTCCACGTCTGACACACTGAAATCAAAGGTACAAACGTGCATACAAAACCAAACAAGAGCTAGGAGCAGCTGACAGCACTGAGAAGAAGCAGGCTCACCTGTAAAGTGTGAGGTTAGCCTTCCCTTCCTGGTCGACGACTTCATCCGGCTGCCCCTCTGTCAGGTTGGAGGTTCTTTCACCGAGAACGCTGTTCATGATCTCCATGTTCTGAGGAGAGCTGCTCTCGTCGTTTCCCTCGATCACTCTGATCTCTGCTCGGCCTCCTCTCTCCCTGTCCCGGATGTCTTTGGATAGCAACATGGCCTGAGAGGCAGATGGGGAGCGCACAATACAAGGTAAAACGTTGATGTTTTATCTTGCATTACAGCCAAGACAAGTCTCCTTACTTTGAGCTTTTCCTGTTTGTTACTCTTTGGCCCATTCCACTGCAAGATGGTCTTTCCAAGGTCTAGCAGGAAGACATCTCCAAGATTGAAGCTTTTCCAGCTCATTTCCACCTGAAACACATAAAGAACTCCATCCATACATTATCTGTTACCCAATTCTTCCTTTCAGGGTCACTGGTGCCCATATCCAGCAGCCCATATCCACAGTGCGAGGGGTGGGGTATATCCTGGCAAGTCCATCACAGTGACACATAGAGACAAACAACCACTCACTCACTCTGTCACCACACCCTAGGGACAATTTAGAGTTACCAATTAGCCTAACTGTCATGTTTTTGGTCTGTGGGAGGAAACTGGAGTACCAGGGGAAAACCCACACAAGCACAGATAGAACATGCAAACTCTACGCAGAAATGTCCTCGGCCGGGATTCGATCCAGTGACCTTCTTGCTGGGAGGCAGCAGCTCTACCAACTGAACCACTATGCCGCCAACATAAAGAACTCCTTTTACATAAATCCTCTCTCCTATCTCCTTTACATATGGCAGGCAACCTGGCTCACCTCTTTGGCGATGACTCTTTTCTTTCCCTTCACATGAAGCAGCCTCTCTATATTGTAGGAGTTGGTTTCAGTGTGCCTCATTCCTGTTGCAATGCCACCTGCCTTATATCTGAACAAAGCAAAATGATCAATGTCTTGATTCCTTAGACCTTTTCCAAAGTAGCACCATTTTTATACAAATGTTTTATATATTTATCTATTTTTTTTTACTGACATTATGCCCTGTTTGAAGTAGCCCCTGAAAGTATCTGATTCGTGATTCTGAACTTCTCTGTACTGGACCGGTGTGGAGCCCAAGAAGTCGTCGAGCTGAACGGTATAAACAGCAGCTGCTCCCTGTTCATCCTGAGAGGACTCTGAACCAATCCAGTAGTGGATGTTATAACTCAAAGCAGATTTCAGCTTCTGTGTCTGCAGACATACAAGAAGATTTTTTTTAAAGAATTTTGATTTATTTTATATTGTCCTAAGTAATATGGTGTACCTAATTAGGATACATAAAAAAGATGTATTAATAACTTATCACAGACTTACAAACAGAAGTAAATAGCAGTCACCCTCAAAAAAGTTTCCATAGGATTTCTCCGGAACCTGAACCAGCTCCATTTTCTGTTGCACAGAGAAGAAAATGGAATTTTTACTTTCAGATTTACCATCATTCTTTTAAACGATGTATTTTATCTAATAAAACTATAACTGCTGTGAAAGGGTATGTCAAATTACCTCAATTCTCCAGATTATAATTCCAGGGTTGCGAGATACAGCTCTGAATGTGTGCTGCATGTTGTCTTGATGCAAAATGACACCTTTGTTCTTTCTTTGCTGAAAGATTTAAAAAGATTTTGTTATACCTTATCATTGTTTTTAGGTTAGAAGTCATTTAATCACACAGCAGTTCCAATCTCTAATGTATTGACAAAGAAATAGACAATTCCATAAAATAAATGTCTCATACAATTTGAAACATCACCTACCAGGTATGCTCATGCGAAGGGCTCATATGATCATCTAACAGCTGATTCCCTGTCTGATAAACAAAAGACCCACAGTTCTAAAGAAATTTGCCTGCCTTTTTGCATTTTCAGGACCTGTCATGGTGTTCTGGCCAATCATGGAGGGAGATTTGAGATCCTGTAGGCAAATGTGTTGCAAAAGGAAAAAGCACTGACTCAAATTCAAATACACTGGCATAGTAACACGGATTATTTTTTATGATACAATCACATTTACATCTTGATCAATAACTCATAATAATTCAATAACTCAGTTATAAACTGCTCTGCTGTCTTTAAATAAATCACACATTAACGTCTGTGACTATTTTAAGTAAAGCTGTAATAATTAGTCATATAAATTATTTTGAAGCCATAAACTACAAGTACAAACTACAAGTCTACTCCACATCCACAGAATTAGAACCAAACATGGAGAGACTGCGTTCGGTTTTTATGAGGACACGATGTTCAGGGTATGACTGTAGAGAAGAAACCAGGATGGAGCCGTCCTCCTCCTGATATATCTTTGTCCAGCTCCCCTCAATGATTAATACTGGAGTTTATTTTATTGTACACTTTATCATCCCATTTATAGGGTTTAAAATAAAATGAAAGCTTGCTGCTCTGATTTCTCCATCCCTCCACCCAAATCCATCAGCTACATGAAACGCACTCTGCTGATAAACTGTAAAATGTTTTGTCAAATGACTACATGTTGCATTTTTTTTTAAAGTTGTCTTTATGGTGGGTGGGGCAACTTTTATGCAAATAAGCACATCCATTAAAAAACCTGGATGTGTAGAGTGCAGCAAAGAGGGAAAAAAACTGTTTAAATAAATGAACACTGTGTGAGTTAATAAATAATAAGGAATAAACTTACAGTGAACACAGAGCAGTCTTTGAAGCACTGGGAAATAGCAAATAAGCCATCATTAAGTTGTAACTCATTAACAGCTCATTTGTAAGCTCAGACTTGGTCAAAAGTTGATCTTTTACTAAAACAAACAAGTTATAAAGATGAGGGCTGGAAAAAATATCAGATTATTCTGTTGGTGCAATTATTCTTCATGAGAAAGTGTCACTGTGTAGCTATATCATTTTGTTAGTTTTTATTAATTTTTGCATCCGTATGTATTGTACTTTTTTTTTCTTTGTGTTATTTAGAACCTTATTTCCTGTTTTACCTTATTAGTGTTTTTGCCCCTTGACTTCTGGTCAAGATATTGCCTGTTTCTGCTTTTGTCAATCAGCAAACCTGCTCTGTGCTTGTCCTCATCTTACCTCGCAGTTGTAATCAGACGTACAAAAAGACACACATCGATATATCTTCACTGTCTGACCTTAAATTTGACTAAACCTTTCTAGTTTTAGGTCAGTGGGTTAGGGTTAGGGTTGAGATTCCCAAAATTAGTTTCTTCAATTTAATTCTTACTACTTGAATCAACCTTGCTTACAAACATGGTTGAAAACTCTCTAAACAGTGGTCATTCAAAGAGCTAGCTACAACAAGTATATTATTTGTTTATAATCTGTAC
>JAVKLF010000110.1:12186300-12197591 GCA_034783495.1 Millerichthys robustus | reverse complement strand
ATGACCCGGATAACTGAGAATTTGCACAGGCATGTTAAGATCTGACACTTCTGTCGCCAAACCATACCACATTTTTTAGCTTTACTGCCACCTTAAGTCACAAATCACCCTTGAAACTTTCTCAAGTTATTCACTTGCATGTAAAAATAACTACTTGTGGCATATTTTCCACTATATTTGTTACACCGTATTAAAATAGTAGTCATAGTAGTCAATGCAGTACTTTGATTTTTAATCGGGTTATTATTATAGGTTTGTATATTAGATGGAGTCACAAGCCTCTGTCACGATCATGTTGTGGGTCAGAAGCCAAAAAATTTGAGAATCACAGCTTTAGGATTTAAGTGATTCGTGAAAATATTTTGGACAGTTTGGGATAATACGTTAGATTTTTATGTGCAGGTAACTGGACAAATAGTCTAGAAAAATAATAAATAGGATTTTATTTATATAAAGACTTTTTTTCTCGTCACATAAATTTAGCAAAGCAACGATGGAGGAGATCAAACTGAACCTGAAGCACCGTGTGGTTTGTTTTTAGCTGCACTGACGTTAGCTCTTAGCGCTCAGAGGATAACTTACGTGTCCAGACGGATTTTCTTCAAAGCAACAGTTTCTCCGGTCAGTTTGTTCTTGGCTTTGTAAACCACGCCATACGTCCCTTCTCCTATCTTTTCCACCTTCTGAAATGTATCCATCTTGTTTAAGAGTGACAGAAGTGTTTCGCGGTTAAGCTGCTTAGCAAGTCCTCAGTCTTTGTGTGGAAGCTAACACAGCCGCTCGCGCTGTGGCTACAACAGCAGCAACGCGGGGACCCACAGAAAAAAAACACAACCGCCCCGGCTTATTTCACCCAGTCCGGAAACGCCACAGCAGGAGGACGACGGGTCAACCCTCGGAGCGCAAACTCTCAGTTCAAAGTGCAGGTCTCCAAAAACAAAAACGTGCACATTTGTAGCCCCCTGGAAGTTAATTATACGTTTAAAATTGAAGGGTCTCCCGGCAGTTCTGTTGTTTCTCGGTGAACTAACAACGGCGTTTCCCGCGTTGTGTCGGGTGCGTTCGACTTTGGTTTCAACACACACCGATACTTTTTAGGTGGGTGCTAAGCTATTTTTTAAATATTTTATTGCACCCCAAGCAGCATCTTTTCCATAAACTGTAATAGAAGAACCCGTTATGTTCGAGTTTTTAAAAGGTACTTTCATTTTTGTATCAGTAATGATAAATTTCTTGGACTGATTGATTACACATAACTACAAGTCGGGACAAAACGGAGTAAAATTAAGCAACCCCCACGGGTCACATGGTCACTTAATGATGACGTAATCCCCATGTGACGAGGTTTTGTCAAAGAAAATTAGTTTCTTGTTAAACAGTGTTACGTTTGTTTTGATTTTTGGATAAACCTTTGTTCAAAACAGAAATACCATTTATATATTTTTTTAAAACTCAGAGCTTGATTAGCAGTGTAGCTTATTGAACAATGATTTGTTTTGTTTGTATTTATACGTTTATATTTGTTTATATTTTCTTATAATGGGGAAAAATGTAAAAATCCTATTTTGTGTTCTTAGAAAATATGTTATGGCTTTTACCCCACCATATGTAGCAGGAGTAGCATTAAGATAGTAGTTTAGTTAGTTCAGTTAGTTTTTAGCACATAAAAGCTGCAAGCGAGCATAAAACTTATTAAAAAGGCACTTTTGTTTTTTTATTTTTTACTTTCTTCACCATGCTATGTAATGGGAATGAATAGGATAAAAAGGAAATAGCTTCCTCTAGTGGCAGTATTTTTCTTTCTTTTATTGTATATATGGCAGCATTATTAGCTATGTAGATACACATGCATTTGTATAAATAAAATATTAGCTCCACTTCATATGGTTTCATCAGATCATGTGCACACTCCTGCAGTGTCTTTTTGTTCATCCAGGCAGATGGAGCTGGATTAAAGTTTGCTAAGCCAGAAATACTGCAGCATCAAATTTCTTCAATGCAAAATGAAACATGCAACAAAAGGCCTAAAGTGAAACCAGACCAGGGATGGTGTTTGACCTAATAACAGTGTTGCTGTTTTATTCTCCTCTTGTCTGTAATAAAGTTTACACTAACGACACAAACAGGTTCTGCTTTCCACTGCAGAGCTGACAGCTTCAGCAACTCCGCAAGAAGTCAAAAGAAGTTAATCAGCATGAAGAAGTTAGTCATTATCATCATGTAAACTATGAGCTTTTTCTGGTGTGTAAGTTTGAAATACATTTAAAATGTAATGACCTGAAATATGCTGAGAATCTTTTATAAGTCAGATGTTTTTTTCTGCTGCATAAAGGAACATATTCTGTGTCAGTTCAGACATAGAAGGCATTCATAACAATTCTGCACATGATCAAAGCCCTGAAGCTGATTTATAGCTAAAATAATGTCCCAGGGCCACAACAAAAGAAGTATTTTGTATTTCATTGTGTAAAAAACATACTCTGACTGTCATCAGTGTTCTTCCACAGCTTTATAGTACAACTGCTGATTTGGAATGAATTTATTGAAACCTTATGGAAATAATCATTGGATGTGTCTGCAGCTGATTAACGTTTTGGAGCCATCCAAATTCAAGATGACCACAACCAACTGACCTTGACTAATTCAGCCAAATTTTACAAAACAACAGAAGAAATCAGGATGACCTCGCTGAGGACATGAACCAATCTGCCTGTCAGTTCAGGCAGATTCATTCATTTTTTAAATTATTTTTTTAAAATACAACAACCAGCAATCTTTTTGTTCAAATAATATCCTAGCCTGTTTGATGATTGTTTGAGCTTATGTGTTTACTCCCACAGTCTAGAAGCAAAAACTGCTCAGATAATATGAAGTGAACGAAGAAGAAGAGAAAAACTAAAGGTTGATTATTTGTGGTATGTTGAGTCAGGTGCTCTTTTGGGGGGGGGATTTATTTCCTCCTGAACAGTGTAGTGAGCACGAGGGGTCACATGTGGAGTCTTTCAGCCATGAGGCATCATCACTGAGAAAACCAGCAGGGCTGAGAACCACTCTGTCCTCAGAGAAAGGAATTTTACTTCTTCACTTAAAACAAAATTATGAAAGTTTAATTTGAGATACCGTATACGTTAAAAACACATAAAAACACAAGCAAACTAAGGGTATTTTAAAAATCTTTTTCTAAAGGAAATCTGATATTTTCATTATGTTTTATCTTTCTACAATACCAATTTTGAAAGTTGTATTGTAAACAAAGACAAAAAGTTCTAACTTTTAATATCTTACAAACCCACATTTTATTCACACAGAACAAAGTAAACATATTTTTCGATATCTTGTGACCGATTAACTGAATATCAGGTGCACACTTATATTTTATACTTCGTGATTGATTGTAACCATTTACTTAAATAGATTTACAGTAAGAGAACTCACCTCCTCTGTTTATGATGACATTTCAGTGTTGATGTCAGAGGGACCACCCCCAGGGGGTGTTTCTTCAACATAATTTTTGTTAACAATTTCAAATGAAAGTGTTTTAAAACTAATACAACGCAAAGCAGACAAGAACACCTTGGTTTAGGATTCATTCTTTACACACCTGTCAGTTTTTCTCAACATCCTAACTTTTCATCATCTGTTCTTCTCTTCCTCTACATGAACATTCATTGGAGTTGAAAGCTACAGACTCTGAGCTGCAGCAGTACGGTGAACAGCAGGATGTTAAATAAAAAAGATGTTTTGAATGAACTTCCACACTCTAATCTTGTGACATCCATGCAGGCATCGCTGTAAGGTCATATTTCACATTCAGGCATCACTTGAGCTTTGTTCACAAGCTTCACATACAGAATTTTTATTGGCTAAAACTATTTACTGTATTTCCTAAAATCAGTCTCTGTTTCTGTTCTGCCTAGCGGTTCCTTGAAAGCATGAGTTACAGCTGCTTCGGTCAAACCTTGTAAATGATTTGCACAATGTGGTGATATAATTAAAGATCTGCTCAGCGTATATGTTGAGGATAACACTCAGCTAATACCACACCCAGCTTTAGCCGAGGATCTGTAAAATTGACTTGAGTTGTTGCCTTTTTGTGTTTGCTAAGGCTGATGACCTTAAGGTGGCCATTTTAGAGACGTACATCCATGGATTACATTCAAACTGTTTCAATAAAATCTGTCCATGTGTTTATGAAGTATTTTGCTGACAGATGGACACGCACAAGCAGTGACATTATCGATCACCATTCATGTTGGCGGGCAACAATAACGACAATGTTCTGACTAAACAGACGAAAAGTCGACAAGGGGTGGTTCCCAGTCTGCGGTCTCCCAGTGATGTCAGAGGCCAGAACATATTTTATGATAATTCAGGTCCAGGGGTGTTTTAAAAAGACTGAGGTGGGGTTTAGGTCTGAGGTCTGTTTGGGATTCAGGACAGGGTGAGGATCTGGGCTCAGAGAGGAAACACAGAACTGAATCCAGGATGAGGTCTTTGGCATTACTCGTTTTGGCTTTTACATCGGTGGTGGCAATAAGTAAGTACATCTAAAATAAAAAACAATTTTAAAATTCATATATATATATATACTGTACATCAACTGTTCAACAAATGAATCTTTTCACAGGACAAAACCAACAAATGTAATCATTATGTGTTCTGCAATTAACATTTTAAGTAATCACAACTAAGAAAAATAAACTTTTAAAGGATGTTCTTGATCTAAAGTCACCTTTCTTAAATTTGTAAATGTTTTTTTTCCTCTGCATCATGCTTGAAACTTTGCACCAGTATAGTTAAAAAACAGGTTATGTAGGAGAACTAAAATGATATGTACTAACACAACTTTGTGTTTTATTTGTTTATTTCTGTTCTTCGTGGTTTAGACCACAAATTGTACAGCAAACAGTCTGATCTGTTATTTTACGCTTGTTTCACGCTCACACACTCATCACTTTGTGTAAGAGCAGAACGTTGGATATCAACTTCTACAATCTGATTTTAAAACAATAAATATTATAACTTGGAGCTCAAAATGGATGAGAAAACAAAACTGAAAAGTTATTTATCCTGTCAAAGTGTAAACAGTTAAAACAAACAGTATAAACAGTAAAAACAGCTTATTTGGTTGCAGCTGAGTCTGGGCCCTCACACTGGTGCTCAGCTGAGAGTCACATGAAAGGGATTGAGGGGGGATTGTGGTCCGTGTGACTCCCACCGCCATGAACCTTCACACCCGTAACTCCCATTAAGAACCAACATTTATGTTTATAATGGAAAACTTTCAATCTAATTTCTCAGTCACTTAGAGCTAATTAAACCATACTTTTTCCAACATTTTCTACTGTTGATGCCCTCTTTGTTCCTCTTTGCTGATTTTGTTTGGTTTTTTTGGGACTTTGTGATTTTTTTATGTTTTTTTATTTTTTATTTTTGCAGGACAAAGAAGTCAGTTCACACATTATCGATCATGGAACTCTCGGATGTATCCGGTTTGGCAGGACGGAGACCCGAGGTTCAGAAACTGTTGGTTTGGTGAGACCTGTTTGTTTGTTTCCAAAGTTGAGGGAAAAAAAATGTAAAAAAAAAAAACCCAACATATATATATATATATATATATATATATATATATATATAATTGGTACAATTATTAAATTGGGTTCATGTTATTTTTTCAGGTGGTGAGGTGACCTTTGACCTTAAGAATGATGCACCCACTCTGACAGGAGCGAGATCGACTTTCACCATCGATCTTAATTTCCCACCAAACCAGACGGCTCTGCCTGATGGCCAGGTGGTGTGGGCACAAAACTGCACCATCAGCGGTGAGATGAGGTTTAATATGAAAAAATCTTCATGATCAGCTTCAGAAATAAATGTTCAATGCAATAAATATTGTAACTAATTTTTCTCATTTCACTCTTGAATATGATTATTATTAGAAAAAAAGTCAGATTTTTTTATTACTTTTTTTTTGTTTTTGTTCAGGACGTCAGTACCAACAGGGTCAGGCTGTGTATCCAGACCGGACCCCTGAGTGGACCGGCGTTTTCCCTGACGGCACACCTTTCAACATGACCCAGAACAGAAAACCCCGCTACGTGTTTGTGTGGAAAACATGGGGTACATTTTGATGAAACATAAACAGCTTTTGAACATTTTTTAAATTGGCACAGTTTTAAATTGAGGTTTTCTTAAGATTAAAATAGTTTCCTGCAACACACAACTTGTACATCAAAACACACTTTTACTTTAAAACTTCACTTTTAAATGCCAAATCACCACACAAAGAACCAACCATAAACTGGTGATTTCATTTGAACTCAACATTTTGATTAAGTTGTATGTTAAGAATTTTAAAAACATAATATATAATCATCATTTATTGTTTTGTTTGTGTTTTTGAGGTCGTTTCTGGCAGGTTGCAGATGGACCTTCCTCATCACTCTCCATTGCAACAGATAACGTCCCACTGGGCTCCTACAACATGGAGGTCGTCATCTATCACTGCAGGGGGAGGGACAAGTTCATCCCACTTGGCTACGCCTCAACTGTCTTCACCATCACAGGTGGCCTATGTCTTCTAAGCTCTAAGCTTCAGAAGGTTAATTTCATCCTTTTTTTTAGTATATCTCCTAACGATACCTCTACATGTTTTGTCTTTAGATCAAGTTCCATTCAGGATCTCCCTTTCTCAAGTCAATGATGTTAACGAGAACGACCAGAATTTCATCCAGAACCGAGCCATTGCCTTTGCCATCACCCTCCATGACCCCAGCCAGTACCTGAACAGCGCAGACATCAGTTTCAGCTGGGACTTTGGTGACAACAGTGGAACGCTCATCTCCAGAGAGCGCAGCGTCACACACACCTACCTTTCAGTGGGAACCTTCCAACCCCAGGTGGTCCTGATGGCGAGCATTCCTAACTCCTGTCAGAATCCTACAGCTGGTAAATTTGAAATTATCCTTCTGTGTGTGCAATGTTTCAGCAAACAAACAATTTTTTGAAATTATTTTGCTTTCTGCTTTGTACAGTTGTACCCGTTGATGCCTCTGCGGCTCCAGCTGTGGTCATCATGGCCTCCACCCCTGCAGTTGCATCATCCGAGGAAGAAGATGCAATTGCTCTGGACATTCCTGCCTCTGATGCCACTCTGGTCACGGCTTCGGTGCAGCCTCCTGAGGAGGATGCCGTTGCTGATGCAGACTCAGAGGCTGTAGAGGTTGCTTCGGTGGCTCCTGCAGAAGTAGATGCAGCTGTTGTCCCAGCAGAGCAAGATGCCGCTGACACAGTAGGAGAGGCAGATGCTGCTGAAGAGGAGGTAGCCGCTGCAGCTGCTGAAGAACCAGAAGCTGTTGAAGCAGCTGCTGAAGCCGTGACTGATGCAGAAAATGTGCCCGTGACTGATGCCGCTGCCTCAGCTGCTCCTGCTGCAGTGCTTGACGTCGCCACTATCGTCCCAGAGGCAGAAGTATCTGAGGGGCAGGAAGCTACTGATGCTCCAGTAGAATCTGCTGAGGCTACATCCGTTGCCACGGAGATGGTCCAAGCTGAAACCCAAGCACCTGCTGCTGATGTCGTTGCTCTCACTGCTACTGAAACCACAGAGGAGGCGCTTCCAGGTGACACAGAGGCTGAAGGGCTGGAGACCGAAAACGTAGTGGCTGCTACCGAAGTCGCCGCAAGTAAAGACCGACCACAAGTTTAAATTACAACACAGTCAAAAGACAAACAGCACTCATAATAAATGTATTACGCAGGTGAGGAAGAAACTGCTCCGGAAGAGGGAGAAGTTCAGGCTGAAGTGGAAGCAGATCCAGCTCAGGTTGTCCTGGTTGTGGCCAAAAGACAAGCGCCAGAGCTCGCAGCCGACTGCAGCCCAATCTACCGCTACGGCTCCCTCGCTACATCTGTGGATGTTGTCCGTAAGTGTTGTGTCATTCTGCGTGGTACATACCACAATACTGCATCTAATTTTAAAACACCACAATAAAAGAAGTTTTTTCATAAATGTTTTATGATCTTTGTTGTTGTTCTTGAACTATGCAGAGGGTATTGAAAGTGTGGAGATTGTTCAGGTGGCCAATGTTGTGTCAGTGGCGACTGAGTTGGATCAGAATGCTGTGGATGTCACCATCTCCTGTCAGGGAAGGTGTGTACAAGCTTTCAACAGAAGGTTTTACTCTCTCTACGTCTGCATTTGCAATTATTACGATCTTCTCTGTTTTTCTTCTCATAGAAACTAGACCTGAACCAAATCTTCTGTTTATCTCTTTCCCGGCTTCTTATCCCCTATACCCGGTCCAGGCAGATGGCCATCCATATTTTACGTTGTCATTTATATTCTTAATATGCTTTTAATATACTTTTAATGTGGAAAGTTTATACTTTTTAGCTTTACAACCCTTTCGGTTATTTCTTGTCCTCCCTCTCCGACTTGTAGTCTGCCAAGTGAGGTGTGCACCGTAATTTCCGATGCCAACTGTATCACTCCAATACAAACCATCTGCAATGCAGCCTCGCCCTCTCCAGACTGTCAGATGATCCTCCGTCAGTTCTTCAATGACACAGGAGTCTTCTGCCTCAACATCTCACTGACTAATGACATCAGCCTGGCCATGGCGAGCGCCAGAGTCAATGTAGCAGTAGGTGAGTGAGAGGAAAGATAATAAATATTCACTGAAATTACTTATATAGGTGTTTTTTTTATTTAAGTGATATAATTCTATTCATTTCAGCCTCTGGTGGTTCACCAGCTGGAACTGCTGCGACTGTGCTGGGTGGTATAGTTCTGGCCTGCGTTGTTTGTTGTTTGGGTTTGATGTACAGGTGAGTGCCAAAGTTCAGAAAGTCACCAATAAAATACACAAAGTCTTTGGTAATACTCTAAATAAAACAGTAAATATTAAAAATTGTCAAGGAATGTTGTTATGTTCAAAGTGATATGGGCTCTTTTTTGTTGCTTTTTTAAAAGTTTGTTGAACATAAGTTATAATCCTCTCACTTCTTGTGAATATTAGAATAAAAAATACTGTTTCATGTAATTATAAAAAAGTGTAACATAACAGAATTTAACGCAACATGAAACAATATTAGAAAGATCAAAATTGGTGTTTAACTGACCAAATATTCAGGAGCACATAATTAACTCCAACTAAAATCAACCCGATTGAAAAAAACAGTTCAGTAATTGGGTAAAATAAACTTTCAGGCAGTAGAAAATAACTCTTTAAAATTAACTGAAATCTAACTTTACAGATTTCTTGGCTGATTCCATCCATTTCAAACAAATTCATACAATTATACTTTGTCAGGACTTCATTGCCTCACATTAAGCTCTAAATTTCTTGCCTACACTTCAGGGTGTTAAAAACATGTTTTTAAGCCAAACTTACAATCCTGTCTCGACCAAGCTGATTTAAAACCCGAACCAAGCCAAGAACAACGGCAACACCACCACATAGGCAGTGGGATTTTTATCTTTGCTCACAGCTGAAAATTTAAAATGGCAATTTAGGCATGCAGTTTAATTTCACATGTAATATTTTAAAAGAACCTATAGGGAACGAACTAATCAGAATATGTTGATGAGTTTTTAAATCTGGTTCCAACTTTTAAACAATATCTTCTTGTTCTAATCTAATTCTAATTCTTGATTCCATACACAAGCTCTTGTTTGAATATCTCACCTGTCATGTCTGTCTAGGCGGTTTAAGCAGTACCAACCTCTGAGGGACGACCACGCTGCGGACGACGAGGGCAGCTTCTCTGTAACGTCAGTGCCTTTACTGCTGTGGAGCCTGTTGAGTCGACAGTCATCAGGAGAAAGCCGTCCGCTTCTTCAGGGACGGGTTGTTTAAAAAAATCATCATCATTCTCAGTCTATGTTTTTAAAATGTACAACATCTGCTAATATATTAGCCTTATATATACATGTATGTAGTGTCATCACCCTGGAACATGTAAAAAGTGTGAGAACTAAACGGTCAACATTTGGACAAATCAGGAATCGTTTCCGTGACACTGGCAAAATATATTTATTTTGTCCTACATCTTTATAATTGGTACAAATAGTTGATAGCAACCATAATGTGTTATTTGTGACCTCTTTATACTAAACTTATTAACAAATTTATTTCAATTTAATTTCTTGAAAGATGACTATTATCACAGAAATATTTTAGGTGTGTGACCCTGAAATTAATAAATGGACTTTGATCATCATGTGTTTCTCTGATACGTTTGTCTCAAGGCGAAGTCATGGCATACTGCCAGTACCAGCAGTTAAAATAATGCTGAAGCTGAATGTTTTGGGGTTTTTTAGGTTTAATCAGTAACAATTTGCTATTTTTTTCCCCTAGACAATTAATCTGGGTGTATGTAAATGACAAGACAAAAACTTTTTTTTGTTTTATAATTGAATATTTATATCTGTCATAACAGGAGCAATAATCTGTAGGTAAAAGCAGCAGGAACGAGAACCCGAGCTGCTCTTATGATGATAAATATTCTTTCACCTTAAAATAAACCAATTTAGTTTGCGGAGGGAAAAGCCGAAATCATCACAAAGACCATCAGGTAAGTTAGGTCATTGCACAGATTATTAAAGCAAACTTCAGCCTGAATGTGACTTCAACTCCACTCTATGAAAACATTCATTTAACAAATGAAATTACAACATTTTCTTTAATTAAAACTCAAACAGTCAAATTTATTTTAAATGTGATACGTAAAATGTTGAGTCTTGGTTATTTAATCTGGTTGCATGTTTCTTTGTTTTGTTTTACTGGATATTATTATGACTTATTGTATTTCCTTTGTTGTAACTTTTAATGATAAATCCCCAGAATACCTTTGTGATCTGACCATAAATCATCTGTATGTTTGGTTTCTACAAATACATCACAATACCTGGAGCTGCTGGGTGTAAGGTGCTTTGTTCTCTGAATGTGCTGTAAATTCTGTTGGAAAATAATTCAGAGTAGCCTGATTCATTTTACTATTACACCAACAGAACCAGCTACATTACAACTGCTTTACAGAACTAAATCAATGTTTGAATTTGTGTTGGGATTATTAATACAGCTATATTTTTGGGTATAAAAGCTAAGGGGGCCCCCTGGTGCCCAGAGCTGGTTGTTTTACAAAAGTGACTGAACAAGAAAGAGCATTAAAACATTTGTTCTAAATAAATGTTTGTTTAGGCAAATGTCTGATTAAATGTTAAAGAGTGATGCTAGGAGGAATACGGTTTACAGAAACTGTTTTTTCAATGAGGCAGAAAAGTA
>JAVKLF010000110.1:12096507-12108874 GCA_034783495.1 Millerichthys robustus | reverse complement strand
TGAGCCTCAACCAATCAGGAGCCAAGCTGTTAAAGTCAAACATCAGTTATTATCTGAACCAGAAGAAGCAAGTCTTTGCTAAGAACAGCAGACAGGGAAATGAGCAACAATTGATTAGTGACCAGCTACTATCTTCTGAGATGACCCAACAGGAGTCTGCTGAGCCACAAGAACCGAATCAGATGGAGATTTCGCAGCAAATTGAACAGATTCAACAGTCTCTGACAACAAAGATAAACTCCATCGGCCCTTTGGATTTCCCTGAAACAGCTGAGAAGCTCCACAAGGTTATTCAACATCATCTTCCAGACAAGGACAAGAAACACATGTCGACTAAGAGTCACAGAGCACCCCCGCCCCCACAGCCAAAACGGCCTCCATGTA
This sequence comes from Millerichthys robustus, assembly GCA_034783495.1. Classification (NCBI taxonomy): domain Eukaryota; kingdom Metazoa; phylum Chordata; class Actinopteri; order Cyprinodontiformes; family Rivulidae; genus Millerichthys; species Millerichthys robustus. The sequence goes on along the minus strand of JAVKLF010000110.1, from coordinate 12,108,490 downwards.
GTAAAGAAAACAAGATCGTTTGTGTTCAAGATGTTCCAGAAACACTGAGTGTGAAACAGGGTCTGGGAGGAATAAAGGTTCATTAACTGGGGTTGGGAAATGTTTAGAAATGCTTATCATGATGCAAAAGTGAAATTCTTATGACTGACCAGCTTTTACATTGCCAGTTAAAATTTTTAGGTTGACATAAGTTTAGTTATGTCAAGAGAGGGTTTGTTAGATATTTTAACTGAGGTTCAGATAGACATAACAAGCAATGGTTTAGTAAATGTTGGAATGTTACTTTAACAGTATGTACTTCTTTATTATAGTGTCATTATGCTGACGTGTTAAAGGCTTTAGTTTACAAAGAGCAGATGACATTGAGAGAGTGATTAGATTTTGGCTGCTGGAGCAACAACAGCTCCAGGAGCAGAATGGTGTCTGGAGATAAATTAAAGTTTTAAAACATATAGAACTGGTTCTCTGTTTATGATTCCGGCTTTCAACCAAACGAACACGCAAGGATATTATTTCTACACATGTACAAAAAGCGTACATTTTAAATCCAAATTTCTATTAAATTTAATTGATTAACTGCAAATAAAGTTTATGTTACAAGCTGAGCTGTTAACATTTTTTTAAACCACCCTTTTTCTTCACACCTTCATTGAATGCACACTAAAATAAGGAACAAATGCAGGTATTTTAACTTGAATACAGATCAATCTGTATATAATGTGTATTCACCCTACTGGCATTATCTCTGTTTTGTTACTTTACCTAAGGTTATGAAGAACATCATTTCCTTTGGTGGTTTGGAGTTCTTTTATTGGAACAGTGCTGTTAAAAAGAAGGTAAACGGTATTATGGACGTTTGCCTTATTTTCCCCCTTGTGTGTTTTTTGGTTTTGGCCAAACCCAACAAAGTTCTCTTCAGAGGTCACTGTGTTATGTCAGTTTGTTCAGACGAGTTTGTCAGTTTAGTTTAGTTAACCATTTATGTTTAGTTGACCTCTTTTGCTTAGAAAAGCTGAACCTTTGAGTAAATAAAAAACCTGGCTTCTGATAAGATTTGCGGTGGTCTTTACACCACACACATCTTTCTCTTAAATCACACCGATTTAATGAAGCAATTATGAATGCATCATTTTGGAACATCAAAAGGGATCTGTTTGCAAAAGTCAGACATTGTCCAGGTATAGTAAGAAGCTAAAAGAAGGTACTGAGTCTCCTGGAAAGACAGAGACGGCGAACAATGTGTTGGAACTTGAGGAGTAAAATGACATAATTGGGGTGTTATGGTTATGTAATGATAACAACGGCAGGCAGCTGCCCCCGTCAGCTCGTTCAGAGGGATTAACCTTTGACCCCCGAAACATTTTTAATGTCCAGACGTAATGAATCCTCCATATGTGAAGCAGGAGCAAGGCCCACATGCTTTTACTGGAGCTGTCAAATGCTTGTTGTGAGATCCTGCGTCGATTCTCCTGCAAGGCGTTTCATTCAAATTTGGTTTAATGACCTGTTTTTGGCATTATTGTTCTGGTGGGCTGATTATACCGCAAAGAAGGTGTCAATGTGTTCTGTACATTTTAAATCATATGGATTGGGAGTAATTTCATAGGTAATACTTGAGTTTTTATTTGTATTTTTCTGGCTATTTCCCCAATTACCGAACAAGGCCTTTCTAGATGAACAATTTAGGTTTTCCCACAATAAATCTATAGAACAGGGTTGTACAATATATTACAATTTCTTCATAAAATCTGTTAGGGCAATATCAGCATCACAATAAATCACAGTGCCATGTGTTCGTGTTTTACACACAACTAATATATGGTCTTTCTAGCAAACTCTCACTACCCTTGATGTCCACAGCTGGACTGCAGAACCGTGATGGCAAAAGAAAATGTGGATATATTGCAATTAACAGGGTCATCACAAAGTTAAACCATACTTATCCATATTACTAGTTTGTTTTATATTGTGCAGCTACTACAGAAGACATAAAAGCTTGATGCGAGTCAAAAACGAGCTTGAACTTTAGTCTCATCAATAGCAAAATTTTTTCTTTATATAAACGGGGGAAAAAAGGTAGATTCAAGAAAGCCTGTTAAGGGAACCATTTCAATCGAGCCCTGACCCAGCAGAGGGCACAGAGCTGGGACTACTGAAGGGTGACCCGTAGCGTTTGGCATTAAGACGTTGGCAGCAAACCTCCTGGGTTCTGCGGGGCGACAGGTGAGATACATGTGGTTCGGGCATGTTCTGGACCATCTTGTGGAGGCCTGTTTGGATTGAAATCTGGGGAATTTAGAGGCCAGGTCAGTGCCTTGGGCTTATTGTTGTGTCCTCTGAGTTATTTCTAAGCAGGTTTTGAAGTGTGTCAGAGCACATTGCCTTCGCTGAAGGAAGGAGGCTGCTGCCACCTGAAAAGTAACATTTCCATGGGAACGCAGAGAAGAGTTTGGTCTTGTTGGTGGCACGTGTCGATAACTTTCATAAATACCAAAGTGAAATATTTCCCATAGGATTGTTATTCCTCATTGGTCGGACGTTTTGATTGCTGTGGCTGATTTTAGGTCTATCACTGTTAAAAATAGTTTGATCGTTTTTAAGTTATGCTCTGTCAAATAAGTATAAATAGTTAGTACTTTATCAGCTGTGGCATCAGTCACAGAACTTTAAGTGTGTAGAAACCGTGTAGGTTCGTATTTTACAAAATACAGCAAAATGTCCAAATCTCAAAAGAACAAAGAAGAGACTGTTTTGTTTTGTGTGTGTTTTTAAAATTGTTACAGTTTGAGTGCTTCGAAACGTGTGTGTTTAATTTTTCCAGTGTCTGGGTTTCCATCATTAAGGCATGTGCTGTCCTGTTCACAACCACCGAAGCCTGAAGCAGCAACACGGCTTTCAGACTTGCGCCATCCCATTTCCAAACTCCTGACAGACCAAGAATACCAACCTATAATATACAGCTAGAATCCCAAAATAAACATTGAAAGCTACTGCTCCAGTAACTAGACTATGATTTACACTTCACAGAGATAAACCGATAATAATAATTGCTCATCATATTAAACTTGACAGATTGAGCTGCCACTCAAACAGACAGGGACTCAAAACAAACAAGCTAAAAAGCAAAAAGGTTGGAATCTATTTTTTATGTTTTGCAGAAAGAAAATTGAGCCTTGAACAAAAACAGTCTTCAGTCAAATTTTTGTCAATTCAAACAATCTTAAAAAAATGTACATATTGTCTCTTAATGGCTTATTGAGTCAAACTTAACCTCATCAATAAAAGGATAAGGAATAGTTCAGATCTTTTGAAGTGGTATTTTGTTAAAACTAACCTTTTTTTGTAACCATTGATTATTTTTTGACAGCTTTTTTGCACAACCTCGGTTTAAAGTTCAACACAAACAGGACTGATGAGCGAACAGCTAGTCTGAGCAGAACCGAGACCAAAGCTGCAGTCTTAAAACAACTCCAGTCTCAAACATTTCATATCGACTCAGGTGAAAACTGAATTTTACGCCACCGTCAAGTTTGCATCACACAAATATATTATAATATTCCTGCAGGGCGAGCGCCAGGCTGCACTAGAAAGGCTACAGCTAACTGCTGCTGCTTGTGCTGCAGAATTCTATCAAGACTTTTGTAATGTTTATAAAATAATTTTTGTAGGACTCGCTATGAAACGTTTCACACTGGAGTTGTTTTAAGATGTCTGCTATCCACCAGACCGTCGATGTGGGTGAAACTAAAAAAACATCTGAACTATGTCTTTGTAAATAAACTTGACTATTGTTCCAAATATTTCCACGGTGAACTGAAGGGCACATTGCATAAAAAGTTGTTTTTTAAATAAAGGTCTATAATATTGTCCATTAATACAACTAAAATAAAGAAACAAAAAGCACATCTTTCACAACGTTTGGTCTCAAAATGAATCTTCAATCCTACGGAAAACTGCGAGGTAATTCTTCCCGCCGTTCCTCTGCACTTTCTTCCCTTCTTCCGTACACGTTCCCAGACGACTTACAATAATATCATCAACCTGCCATGAGACGAGAAAAGATTTATTATGTGAAGGGATGGAGATCACATAACAGTGTCTTTGGGCATTTCTTGCTTCATCTGTGTCAGAACAGCTGACCATCATTAAACAAATGAGTTCTGGATAAAGAAGACAAGTCATCCCACTAACACACAGTGACAGAAGAATAACACTAATGTTTAAGTCAGAAGTGTTGTGATTTGTGAAGAAATTCACTAGTAGAATTAAAAGATGTTTAAATGACTAAATCATTAATGAATATTTATAAATTATAATGGGCATAAATTATGAACATTTACACTAAAATCGGTCCAAGTCTTACCTCTATTATTGATATTATTATTATTAAGTCTTGTCAGAACACAATCTGTAAGGTTTGATGTGTTTATGATAACTTCAACAAAATGACATTTTGCTTTAGGGTTTTCATTTATTCAAAAATAGCCACACTAACAAACAAAATTAAGTAAAAAGCATTACTCAAGTCTATAAATCATTCAAAAATCCTAGAAAAGCACAAACAGAAAGTAAAATGGAGCTTGTAAGGGCTGGTTCACAGTCTGCAGGGTTAATATCGTTTTTTCATCCACTTGTCTAATCTTGTCTGTAGGTGTCTGTTTAACATCCAAGTCTCGGCTTAAATGTCTTCTTGACTTGTACTTTTTAACAAAATTATGCTTATTTCAAGCCTGAACATCTTTTAAAAGTTGAGGTGTCCTTTAGACATCTTTTAAACCTAAAAGTAAGATCTTCGTAACAGCTTTGAAGCTGAATAATTAGAGTGAAAATTAATTTATTGATCAAAAAGGGCAATGACCAAAAAAGTATTAGGTATCAGTTTTTAAATTACATTTTAATTTCTCGGACTTGTTAATAAAAAAACAATGTTCGGGGTCTTATTTCATTTCTTAAAATGGTTTCGAAGTTACCCTAATTTTTAGGCATCAATGCTCCTGTGTGAAGAATTCCTGGAGAGAAAGTGTAAGAACTTAAAATGTGAGGTTCCATCTAAGCAAAAATGATTTTTAACACTAAAACATTTTGTTTTGTTCTTTTGCCAAAACAAATAAATGCAAATGATCTCACTGGCTAATTTAAATAAATCATTTTCACTTGATAAAGAAATCTGATTAGCCGTAAAACACATTTCTATTACAATTTTAATACTTTGACCTCTTCTTCTTCTAAGAGAAGATAAGCGTGGAAACCGCTATCATGAAGTGTAAACACAGTAATGAACAGCTCCACGTCAACGTACCAGTTCTTCTTCTGTGACCCGTGTAAACAGAGGATGTTCGATGAAGTGTTTCACCATCCAGAGATGGACTTCCTCCACATCTGTTATGGTGTACACCAAACCCTGACAAGAGCAGACAAAATCATGGCGGTTAATACAACAGTTTAGAAAAAAAAGAAGTTAATTAGGTTTTACAAAAAAAACAAAGGAATTATAATTCTTCTTTATTTATTTATTTATTATTTTTTGAGTGAGGCTTTCCTCCCCTGTTGGAAGATAAAAATAGTCCCCAGACAACACAGAGGTGAATCACCTGAGTCAACAGCGTTTACTCTGGAGACTGACGAGATAAAATGACCAGAACGGGGATTTCTTAGAAAATGCAGCATTGGCTCATATTTCCACAGATGTGTGTTTCATCACGTAAGGCTAGTTTTCCCAGAGAGAGTTATGAGGGTAAGTTCACGCTCATCTCTAGTGTTTAATCCCTGCTGCTTGCTGAGCTTGTGAGTGCAGCCTGACCACATTTCAATTTGAATATTAGTGTCTTATAAATAATATGCTGTGAAACTGCCTCTGTGAAGGAGCAGACTTTTGACATCCTTCCCACCCACTAGCAAAGATTTGGCTTTGTGCCAGTGCTGAAGGCCCGTGGAGAGCTTACACACGCACGTACGCGCATGCACGCACACGCACGCACACACACACATCCATCAATGCACACACAAGAAGAAAAATAATAAAGTCAAATTTAGACACAAGCCTCGCATTGTTCTCAAAAAAATTCCCCATCAGCTTTTAGGCTCTGTTCAAGTGTCTGGGTGCTGCGCTGACAGCTGGTGGAGGTGTGTGTGTGTGTGTGTGTGTGTGTGTGTGTGTGGGGGGGGGGGGGGGGGGGGGGGCGGGGCGCAGCTGCAGACCATCCTGGTGGTTCAATATATTTGCAGAAAATCTAAGGATCTCTGCACACTGCTGTCCACCAATAAAACAGTAACAGCGATCAGTTCAGTTGGTTTAAACTTGTGATTCTCAACTCCAGCTCTCAGACGATTTGTATTTATAACTTTGTTTCTGTACAAAACTGTGTATAAATAGACAGAAAAATAAAGCTGATTCCACTTCGAAATGACTCTAAAAAGAAACGGAGAAAAACTGAAAGAGTCTGAAAACTCTGATGCTGAACCTATTGCACAAATGATCTTACTGGAACAAATGAAAATCAGATTCTTCACTTGACAGAGTTTCTATTTCAACTGACGGCGTTTAGTTTTTGTCAGCGGAACAAGTAACACACATTTACCCCAACTCTCAGCGCGTAGGCATATTCTGCCAACAAGGTGGGACTGATGATCCTCCATTTATGTTTGGTCTTCTTAAAGTGAGGGTCCGGAAAGAGGAAGAACATCTTACTGAGCTGAAAGGTCAAAACTAAATGTTAGTGCTCAGTCAAGAGAACCTTGATTTAATAAAGAACAATTAGATCATTTTCTCAAACTTTCTACACAAAGAAAATACAGCAGTGGCAAAACTAACTAAAAACTAAATATAACTAAAAGTTAGCCAAAAGTTTAATGTAACAAAAGCTAAAGCTAAAAGCAGTTAAAGCTAAAACTAGCAAAATGGTTGCTAGAAATTAATAGTAGTAAAAAGCTAGCTAAAAGCTAAAATAAGCAGAAGACTATGTAAAGCATAAATAATAAAATGATTTCCATAAGTAGAAATGATAAGCAAAAAACTAAAAGCTAAAAACCAAAAGTAGCAAAAGAAAATAAAAAGTTGAAGCAGATTTTAAAGAAATCTATGAAAAACAAAGAAAATAAAGATCACAATCATGTTTGGAAAATACTTAATTATAAAAAGCATAAAAGTTACAAAAACAAAACTCTTAACACCCATCTCCTGAATGAGCTGAACGTTTAGATTTTTGAATTGGTAAAATAGCACAAAGTATTTAGAAGCATTAAAAAATGCAAATTTGAATCCAATTTCACACAATAAATAGTAAATTTTACCAAATTGTATCAAACTTAAAAATATATATATATTTTTGTTTGTTATTAAGTGATAGAACAGTACACAGCAGAAAATGAAACCCTTATACTTTAACGCCATAAGATTAGATTCATTAGAAAACAATAAAGTCTGAAAAGCAGAAGGAACCTGAAGATTTTCTGACTGAGCTGTAAATGTGGTGGTCATAATATTCTGCAGTTGGTTGTTCAACACTCGGGATTTTGAGACTGGAATTTCCCTCTCTGATTGTTTTTTTTCTAAAAAGTTCCCTGTGATTCTGTTTTTTGACAAGCGTACGTGAGCAGGCTCCACTCACATTAGTCTGACTGATATATTAAAAACCCCACTCCAGTCACTTTTTATTAGTTAAAACAAATAACATCTGGTTCAGACTGAAAAACATGGTGGATAATCACCAGGAACGGCGGCAGCCTCGGGGGCTCCTTAGCTGCTGATGGAAGATGGAAAAACCTCAATACTTTTAATTTATCTTTTAGGTTACAAACCAAACCAGACAGGAGTAAAAATAGCATTTTGAATCGTTAGAATGTGCTGATTCATGTGTGTAACGACAGTTTGTCTGGGTGGTCTCCTGATCCTTCTGTGCTAATTATGAGCTGCACAGACGACTGATAATAAAGTGAACAGCAGCAGATGTTTAGTGGTATTAAATTCGGCATATGATTCTGGTTTTGTTCAAATCCACGTGATCCAGATCTCAGGCTGACACAAAGCCTGGACAAGATCTGAACAATTATTGTTCATACTATCGTAATTTAACTAAAATAGCTCAGTTAAGTTTTTTTTTAAATGGGTCTGTAGCTTTAATATAAAACTTTTTTATAAACGTGTCACTTTTAACGCTTTCTTTCCTTCATCCATCTAGTTTTTACACACTCAAGGCATCCTTTTACAATTTATAGTTTCATATTTTCTCTTGTACAAAATAATCTGTGGTTATTTGAAACAGGGTAAATACTGGAACCAAAGATCTAGGTGGGAGTGCTTCCTACAGGGATCTCCTAGCATTTCTTTCTCAAATTTTAGAAGTTTGAGTTTTAAAACATACACAACCCACTTTGATCTGGGCCTGCTCAGACTAGCTGTTAGCTCATCGATCCAGACAGACATAAACTCTATCAAAAACTGACAACAAAACGGGCGAAAAATATTTTTTCATCCATCTGTTTTAATACTGGTGAATGTGAGGACACGATGATCATCAACTTAGTTATTTGCCCTAGCATAATGAGTTGTTTATCAAAATAAACTGAAAAAACAAGGTAAAAACTGAATGTTGTTTATAAGGAGGTTTGTAGATCGTAGAGAGAAAAAAGTCAACGATTCTAACCAAAAGGTTTTCAGTGAAATTATCACATAAATTCTGTCAAAGTCAGTGACTGGGTAAAGATGTCATCATATATGTGTCGAGATTGAATAACTCGGAGGGAAGCTCAGAATCAAAATATGCACCGGTGTGAACTGTGACACAGAAAAACAAGTGGAAATAGACGAACATTTCCACATTTCACAACATCAAACTTCGACTGTAAATCAAGGCTTTATTAGTGCAGTTACAGTGTATATAAAAGTACCTGTCCTTTGAAAAAGAAGTTGGGGAGGTACTTCATTGCATTACTGCGAATACAGGCGATGTTCTGGTAGCTTCCCGGATCAGAGTCACGCAGCGACTGAATACGGTCCTGAACATAATCCGATACTTTCACACGAATCTCCAAACCCAAGATAAGTTTATCTGGGAAGAGCGGCGATAACTCCACTGGAGAGAGTGAAGAATGAAGAAAGATACAACCACCACATCAATCTACAACAAGTCTATGAGCTGTGAAAAGTGCAGCCGAACAGATCTGTGACCTAATTACCTAGAAGGCCCCCGTATCCGCATCCAACATCTGCAAATTCGACTCGAGGGGTATCTTTCTCAGATGGGTTGGAGGTTGTGAGGTCTGGATAGAGCTTGGACCAGTCCATTTCTTCAGGACACACTGGACTGAAGAGGAGGACACAGTAAGATGCAAAGATCAGATTTTTAACTAAACAAGTTTGTTCTGAAAAGAGACTGCAGACAAAAGTGACGGGTCAGTCTCAAATGATACAGCTCTTTGAAGTGGCTGACGGCAGCCGGCTCCTGTTTGGGAGCCGTTTTCTCTGCTGAATACTAAAGACTTGCAAAAATCTTTTTGTTTCACACATTTTAATCTAGATTTTGTTGTTTTTTTTTGTTCATGTAGTGTTTCACTGTACAAAGTTGCACATTTACATATAATACACACAATGAGAAATTTAACCTTTTTGTCTAATTCAGATGAGTCTTAGCTGTATTTTATAATTTATTATTGTAGCATTGTTTTTAAGTTAAGTATATAACACCAAATAAACAAACACAGGAAAGAAGAAGCAAGTGCATTCAAACTCATCAAACAAGAGTGTGCTCAACCGGTATGTGATAAATTGTGACACAGCAAAAAAAAGCAACAGTTTCCAAAACCAGGAGCACTGGAGATATTGGTAAATGTTTGTTTTTAATGAGTAAACAACAACTAAGGTTTCTGAAAAAGGCGTACTACTGTTGCTTCTTTTTTTGCTGTGTCATATAAATAAACACTTAATATAATGGATGTTTTACATTGGTAATTTATTTTACACATACTTTGGAATTATGCAACTAAAAATCTGAGGAGCTGAATAAGACGGTTCTTTTCAGTGAGCTGATCCAAATGAACCAGAATTCCCATCACTTGCAGACAACAATAAAGAATTTACACTGCTTGGGTCATTTAGCTGGACTTACAGATTTCTGAGATGAAATGCTATTTTTTTAATATAAAAATTTGTTCAAATTGAATAACAGCTAAATGAAAGAATGCTTTCATCATGGGCTATCAGTGTTGGACTCATTGTGACTTCTGTTAGGTAAGATGCAAATTCAATTAGCTGGATCTTTAAAACAGAACAGACCGATGGAAGGGAATTATCAAATCTTGAATCAATGTCTCTGACAATGCAATATAGGAGTCAAGAGTTTTGGGGAGCAAGTCCAAAAATTGTGTAATGCGGATCGGTATTGAATTGTCTGTTGGACCGAGTCATTATGAGCCAAGAGGTCCAGAAGCTGGGAGGATGGTAGGAAGACAGAACTGATTCAATCTTCCACGTTGAGAAAAGTTCAGGATTATATGTTTAATATATAGTAACAGCTGTACATATGTCTCAATCACTGCTGTACGCTTATATAGTATGGTGCAAATTTCTGTCTACTTTGCAGTCAAGGACACAGTTTCTGTATTATTTTCAGGTGGTTTGGATCAATCGACTTTTAGGCTTTCTGAAGGACTCTCAAAGGTTTAGACTTTGACTGGTTTTTCACTCAATTCTTGCCCTGACTGTATTGGACCGTAACAGCACATTCTGCAGATTGTGCCTTTAAATAGGGAACACAAAAATTGGCAGGTCTGAAAACTATTTAAATCATATAAATGGTATTCAAAAGTGATTTTATTTAAGGAATAGAAAACTCTATTTCTATGAAATGCTACTTTTTCAAACTATTTTGTTTTATCAATTAATCTAAAGATTTTGGTACAGAATGCTGTGGATTAGAGAACCACCAGTATTAACTCTTGACCTGCATAATATTTGTGTATTATATCTTAAACAGCACTAGTTTATTCCAAAAGGTTTTATATATCTATATATAGTATATACAATATTTATAAAATTTGAGTACAAGGTAACAGGCAGTAATGGGGCTTTGTCAGGGATGTGGTTCTACGTACGGCCAGCAGGTGTCGCCCTTCTTACTGTGTGAAGTGAAGCAGCGAAGTAGGTTTTACTAACACTAGTTACCAGCGCTCAATTGTTGTTTTTTTAAGTCAAAGGATTGCATTTAAATACTCACAAATGAAACCGTTGATCTAAACTTTGACGAACCACATAGTAAAACAGTTAAATGGTGTGAAAAGTCTGATGAAGATGACTCACTAATCAAAGGAGTGGTGCGCCATCGGGTTTGAATGGGCTCTCTGTCTGTAAAAGCGTTTCTGCGGCATCGACGAAGTCATATTGGACTGAACTAGAGCCAGAACTGTTGACTGCAAACTCCAATGTATTCCCTAAAACACTAAGAATTACAAACAAGCCACTCCGTTTTGTTTCTTCTCTGTTAGTTTGTCGCATGTAGAGTCGCGGAGGTTTTACGTCATCATCAAGCGTCTGCTCTGGGTTGCCAGATATGAAACTATTTTGACTCATCAGACTTGACAGATTTATTCACTTTATTAGATGATGTTAAAGTGAGTGAGTAGGTTTGAAGTGCAGCCCAGCTCCGTTTATCTGGAATTAATTATGATAGATCACAAACCTGTTTCATGGACACATCAGCAGCAATACAATTAAAACTACAGTCGATTTAGATTTGTTTCTGCAGTCCAATTGGGACTGAAATGTTAAGTTTCTAACGTTTTATTATTTAATAAAACAAATAGGCACAAAAGTACTCTAGAACCAACATACACGTTATTACAAATAAATCCTTTAATGTGTTTTTAAGCAAATTTGATCAAATTGTATTTTTGATCTTTGAAAGTTCAGATCCAGTGTGTGTGTGTGAGTGTGTGTGTGTGTGTGTGTGTGTGTGTGTGTGTGTGTGTGTGTGTGTGTGTGTGTGTGTGT
>JAVKLF010000110.1:12061715-12078481 GCA_034783495.1 Millerichthys robustus | reverse complement strand
TCCATCACAGGGACACATAGAGACAAACAACCACTCACACCTAGGGACAATTTAGAGTTTCCAATTAGCCTAACAGTCATGTTCTTGGTCTGTGGGAAGAAACCGCAGTACCCGGAGAAAACCCACGCAAGCACGGAGAGAACATTCAAACTCTACCCAGAAATGTCCCCGGCTGGGATTCGATCCGGCAACCTTGATGCTGGGAGGCAACAGCTCTACCAACTGAGCTACCGTGCGGCATCAGGAAATTCTTCGCAGTCTAATAGAAGTTAGTTAAAGATCACATCGTGCCTGTTCCGCAGGGTGAAGTCAGCACAGATATGAACACTGTTTTTTCTCTATCTTTCCAGTTTCTCTGACATATCAAATCGCTTAATCTTTTTTTTTTTTTGTGCTACATCACTTCTTGTTTTGGCTGAACTACTTAAGTGCAAAGCGGTATTAATGGTTGTCTGTTTGCATCCCTTCATCATGTCTTCAATTTTTTTTCATCCAAGATTATTATTTTTCACATATCTTCTCTGTAATCAACAGGCTGAATCAGAAGAAGCAGGGATCAAGCACAGTTTTCTGCAAGACATAAAAGAAAAAAACAAATTAGTCTGCTTCTCAGTTTAGGTCTTATATTTGTAATACATGTGGAGAAATTAGTGTTCATTGTTTTTCAGACATTGACAGACTGGAATGCAGCTATGCAGACAGTGACTCAATTTTCTTTTTGCACAAGAGGAAGAAATGTATTGTCTTAACAGTACATCGCGTCCTCTGCAACATTTTACACTTCTTCAATACTTGTGGTTTGGTAGCTTATCTAGATATTATCACTGGTATGCAATTTGTAGTCTTGCCACAAATTGATGCAACAACTTATTTTTATGAAATTACAGAAAGAAAATGAATATATTTGTGGTGTTTTAGTTTTGTTAGACACGTGCTTAAAGCTGACCATACAGCAGGATAGATTTGTTGCATTTTCACTGTTGTATAAATCTTGTTAGGTTAAAGAAAAAAAATGTGTTCAGTATACATCTAGGATTTTCTGTGCAGTTAACATTAGTCATGGTCTCGTACCATCGCAGAAATACATTTCTGTTTTCTGCTTTAGGGAAAAAAGGAATCAGGGCAATTTTCTAAATTTTACCAGGTTTTACCAAATCTAATAATAATAATATTCTCTAAGCCTTATTAAAACACTAAAATGAGATATTCTTGTTGGGGGAAAAATACCTTTTTTGGTTTCTCATCTTTAAAAATTACAGCTTTTATCCAAAAATCCAAGTGTCTCATTTAAAATAAATGCCTCTCAAATCCGGAGTTGTGGAGACCTCATAAAAATATTATCAAATGTACTTGAAATAAAGAAAAAATCAAGGCGAAAAATGTTCCAAGCACTAGTTTTGTTTGGTTTGTATGAAATGGTTGAGAGGGTTGTTGAAATCAAGCTGTAATGAACATTTTTAGTTTTAATGTGACTCATCTGTCGCTGAGATGTACCAAACTGGAACTAGTCTAGGGTAACTGAAGAACTTTTCTTAAAAAAAAAGACCTCTGTAAGTCCAGCGTTTGTTGTTGCCAAACAGGAAGGGTGGATCTACCTTTATCTGTGACACTTTTACTCAGCAGAAATGCTGCCAGTGATTAGGTGGACAAAAAAAAGGCAGGAACAGGACTTGCAGAGACACAGACCACATGTCTTGTACCAAACAAAGACAACAGAACACCTACAGCTGCTCACCGCTCAGGGTGAGTGCTCGCTTTCTTTAACATGCGCTCGATTGCTCAATATTACAAGGTTTAAAGCAAACCGGCCTAAAAAGGATTCTTCTGCTGAGTTTAAGAAGGTGGAAGGGGCATGAATGGATGGAAGTAGTTTACAAGGCTGGCTGAACTGGTGAAATTTACCAAACTGGTTTGACTTAAAAAAAAAAAAAAGAAAAAGGAGTGGGATGACTTTCTGTCTGCTCGTGTGTCTGTTTCCTGCCTGTAGGCCTCAAGAACTTAAGTTTAGGAGTGTAAATTCTGAGAAACTATAGAAGGAGCTCTTGATCTTGATCGCAGGACTTGTGAGGGGGTTCTGTATAGCATGTTTCTGCTTAAACGTGCTTTTTATGTTCAAAGCTTTGGTCGACTTACTTTTGGACATTTGTAATTTGGTCAAAGTAGGATTGTTTTGAGTGTTTCCACTGTGTGTTACAATGTAAATACCTTGGAATGGCAGCTAAAAACATGCATATTAAAGCTGATAACGACAAGAGACAACTTTCACAGAGTGTGAAATATGGTTATGGTTACCGCTCCTGGAGAGAGAACACTCCTGTTTTGGACTTTTAATTTTCCCCCACTTGATTTCTTGAGTTTGCAAATGTGATTAGATAAATGGAAAATTTCATCATGTTTGATCAAAAACTCTTGTTGAGCTCAGAATGTAGAGTTCAGTTTTCATTCTCTAAATCTGTATCTGTTATGTTTGTTTGTTTTATCTCCTGATGAGCCACATCTTGCCTGACTTTTTAACTCAAGAAAGCACTCTCCTGATGACATTTGTATTGTTGTTCTAATTTGCATGTCATGCTTTGTCTTTTAGTCCGTCTCAACGTGATGATGGCTCATTGCACCAGTCTCCAGTACGAGCCGGTGGCAGAAATTGGCGGCGGCGCCTACGGCACCGTTTATAAAGCCCGAGACACAGAGAGCGGGAAGTTTGTGGCTTTGAAGAACGTCCGCGTCCAGGCGGACCAAAATGGCCTCCCGGTCTCCACGGTCAGAGAAGTGGCGCTGTTGAGACGGCTCGAGCAGTTTGACCATCCCAACGTGGTTAGGCAAGTGTTGTCAGGGAGTTTTTTGTTTTTTTTAAAATCTGCAGTCTGCTGGTGTCACCTCTGACAGACGACGTGGTGTTGTCTTCCTTCATACCAGGCTTATGGATGTCTGTGCCACCCAGAGGTCGGATCAGGAAACCAAAGTCACCCTGGTGTTTGAGCACGTGGACCAAGACCTGAAGACATACTTAGAAAAAGCTCCAGCGCCAGGATTATCTCCCGACCGCATTAAAGTGAGATGGAAACCATTTCTAAACTAAACCGCAGTCTAAAGATTTTCATCTTTTAAACTCTTATTCTAAACGGGTGAAATAGAATTAGTTTCAGTTTTGTTGTGCCATGCCATGTTTGTTTGCAGGATCTGATGAGGCAGTTGCTGTGTGGCCTCGCATTCCTTCACTCTAACCACGTGATGCACCGAGACCTGAAACCAGAGAATATTCTGGTGACCAGTCAGGGTCAGGTGAAGCTGGCTGACTTTGGCCTCGCCAAGATCTACAGCTGCCACATGGCCCTCACTCCTGTGGTAAGTCTCATTCATACAACACTAATACATGAACCTTTACACTGTTGTCAGGTTTGGATTACATAATTATTTCCGTGGATTGCTTTAGAATAATAAACAAAAAATCTTAATTTCAGGTACTGGCGGGTTGCTATCCCAGCCTGTGGGTTTCAAAACATTCCCGAACTCTGTGTTTGTGTCTCGTAGGTGGTGACTCTGTGGTACAGACCTCCTGAAGTTCTGCTGCAGTCCACATACGCCACTCCTGTGGATATCTGGAGCACCGGCTGCATCTTCAGTGAGATCTTCAGACGCAAGTGAGTTAGCGTTCTGGAAAACTAATACTGTCACTATAGTGTACATTGATCTTCATCTGTTTCTAAAATACCCTAGATTTATGAAATGCTGGTAGGTGATATTTACACAGTATTTTATCTATAAGTGCAGGATAAGAAACAGCGTTTGCCTCTGGAAGATGTAACCGGAATTTATTTGTTTTTTACAGCAGAATTTAGTGGAGAGATAAAAAAGAGGGAAATGATTTGTGCATCACATGTTTGTAATTCTTTAAAGGTTTGTTCCCTCGTGTTTTCCACAGTGAGTATTTGTACTGAACAGATCGACTTCTAGTCTTTAGCTTCTGGTGGTTTTGGAATTTTAAAAAAATGCTGCATTTTTCTGCTTGAAACAACTTGTGGTTGGATTTTAAAACTGTTTTACTTCTGTCAAACGAGTCTTGGCATCAGCGAGTCCATCATTTTCAAAAGAGTCCTCCGCTCTACTTCTTGCCTCATGAAGTGATATTTGTCAAAAGGAAGAGGTTTAATTTAGAGACAGCTGGAGTTTTGTGAATGAGCAGCCGGAGGTGACGCCCTGACTGTTAGGAAATTTTAGCTCAGGGATGTGCGCAGTGGCTCCATCTTGTGGTGAGAAACACACTTTTTATGATGTTGGTATTCAACAAGGTGAAGTAAATGCGTTCAGATATTTTTGGATTAATAATATGAAAAGGGTGATAATTTAATACTACTTAATACTCTTTTACTAAACCAGCTTTATTTATGAAGTACTTTAAACAACCTCCTGTCCAAAGTTTATTATAGAACAATAAATAAGATGTAACCAGGAAAAACAAAAAAATAACATATAATCAATTAAAATAAATTCACTTACGAGAAGCTGTGTTTTATGTTTTGCCTCATAAAGTCAATCAGCTTTTCCTCTTTTAACTAATTATACTGTGTTTTATTTCTTTTAGACCATTGTTTTGCGGAGAATCAGAAATGGACCAGCTTGGAAAGATTTTTGAGTGAGTAACAGAGTTTCTATCCCGTCGACAACTAGGACTAAATAAGAAAATGGCTGATCTCGTTTGGTCTCCTTTCAGGGTTATCGGTTTGCCCCCGGATGAGGAGTGGCCGGCTGGTGTTACAGTAACGAGAAAAAACTTTGCCCCTGTCAAGGCTCGCCCAATCACTGATTTTGTTCCAGAGATAAACGATCAGGGGGCAAAGCTATTGATGGTAAGGCAGGTGCACAAGTCTGACTATCACTCCAAATTTTAGCAACAAGTAGACACAGCCACATCCTTTCTGGCTCGCGCAAATGTGGAAATTAATCACATTTTAAATGGACGAGAGAATAAAAAAAACACCAAATGTAAATCTAAAATGACTAATATATGGGGGGATGGGAATGTTGGTTTTATTTATTTTATTTTTTTATTCTTTTTAGATCAATACCAGTACAAAAACGGTGCCTTTTTAAAATGAACCCTAAATACATATTCAAAACTTGTATTTGAACAGAAAACCATTAGATCAGATCTACTGTTAAAATTTCAAGAAAAAAAAAACATATTTCTTTTATGAGCTTTCTTTAAACTCTTTGTGCTGCTCAAAATATAAAATTGCTCCAAATTACAAGTTTGCTCCTACAAGGCTTTTACATAAAAACACAACTTCAGCAGTGTCGTAAATATTTGTCCGTCTCTATCTTCTACTGCGTATCGCAGAGGAGGCAGCTCCAGGAAACAGACATCCTTTTCTCCAGCTCTTTTTGGGGGCCCTGAGGAGGTCCCTGGTCAGAGAGGATGTAATCCCTCCAGCAAGTCCTGAGTCCGCCTGGGGGTCTTTTCCCAGTGGGACAAGTCCTGAGATCCTCCAAAGGGAGGCATCCTGATCAGACTCCTTCAGTACAAAGGAGCAGCATCTTTACTGCGACCTCCTCTCAGCCATCCGATAAATGAAACTCATTTCAGGCTCTAATATCTGGGATCTCGTTCCTTCTGTCAAGAAAAAAAGCTCAAAATCCTATATTCATTTTTTTAATTAAACATTTCCTTATTTTCTTTCCTTCACAGCAAATGCTGACGTTTGACCCTCTGAAGCGGATATCGGCCCTGAACGCACTTGAACATTCATACTTCCACGACGAGAAGACGGATAGTTAAAGTCAGGCGGTAGAAAAGCGCAGCGGGAGGTAACTTGTCTTTAAGTTGAGGGTTTTTATATAAATATTTTTTAAACGCTGCGCTGCCTTTTGAGTTCTGCCTCGCTTTGTTTGTTCCTGGTGGAGAAACGAGGCTCAAATGCTGCCGACGGAGAGGAGAAACTTGCGGACCACGATTCATTTTGATCTTGTTAATGTCACAACTAATGATGTTACTGTAACACAAGCGGAAAGGACAGAATCCGTGTGTTTTTGTTTGTGAGCAGGGTGATCAGAAATGTCTGTCAGCTCATCTGAAAAGCCGCTCCTGTTACTTTGTGGTGTGTCGGATCATACATTTTCGTGTCTGCGAGGATGTTTATCTCGGCACCCGAGACAGAAATGATCATATTTGTTTTAAAATCATGCAGAAAGAATAGTATGAACAGTTACAAGGAAAAACATGCATCGCAAAATATCTGGGTATTTCCTTTGTGTTATCTCACCAAATAAAAGTATTTTTGTGAATTTTATTTCAACAGTTTTTGTTTTGTAGCCAACATGTGAAATCGACCAACACTGCAATCACAAATAATGAACTAATTTTTATTACCGTGACAGATAATTTGTTATATTGTAAAGTTATTTGTCTATAAAACAATAAATGATGCATCATTTAAGTTAGTCTTAATTACGCTACTATGTGTTTCTTCTATCTGATCATCCGTAGGAGGATTCAGTGCTCACGTTTTACAATCTCTTGCACTCTTGAAATATTGAGACATAACTTTTTAATTATCTGTAACTGTTTTTATACTTTTAAAGAGATCTGTATATAGTTTAAAAACAAACTTGGAGTTACTGAAATCGGCTTCTCTTTTTAAAGAGTAAAGTTGTGCTCACATGGGGTAATTAAAACACTTTCGTAGTGTAAAATAATCTTGAAAAATGGCTTTGATAAAACTTTGTTCTAATCTTTAAATTATCTACGAAATGGAACATTTTAAATTAAAGAAACAAAGGTACAAGTATACAATTCTAGCTTTTGGTTTTTCAATGTTTTCCAAACGAGGCATCTCGTATCCTGAGATGTTGGTGGAATTCCTGAAAGGCAAGTAAATTCTCCCCCCCCACCCCCACCCCTAGTGAATATTTTTCAGAAACTGGACAAATTAACCTTTTTTCTCTAATGTCCTGTACATGTGTTGGTTTTCTCCAGGTACTCCGGTTTCCTCCCTCAGTCCAAATATCTGCCTGTTTAGGTTTATTGGTAAAATTTAAATCGTTCCCAGGTGTGAGGGTGTGAATAGTTTTGTCTCTGTGTGTCCCTGTGATGGACTGCTGACCTGTCCACCGTGTGTCCCGCCTCTCGCCCAACGCCTGGTAAAAATGGGCACCACCTGCCTGCAACAAAAAGCAGGTAAAAGTGATAATATTAATACCATTATTGTTACATCTGGCAGGCAGAAGTAGACCCAAAAAAGTACGGATCAAATGAATGGGTGATGAAACAAAAGAACGCCACATTATTTGATGCAAATGAAAGTTATCAACCCACAGAGGGCTTCGTTTTAACTGGTCTTTTGCAGTGCCAACTGATGTAGCATGCTGGTCCAATGAGATAAATGTCATTGCAACAATTCTAAATGGTAGTTTACATGCTAATACACCTACACGCCTGACACTGTCAGGGCATGCTCCTTATGAGATGATGGATGGTGTTCTCTGCGGTCTCTCCTGTCAGATCCTGACCAGGGCATCATAAGATCCTGAACAGTTTGAGGTGCGACCTGGTGTTGTCCGATGGACCGAAACATGATGACCCTGTTTACTTTTCGCCAAATTGAGTGATGTGGTTGGGAAGATATACATTTATCTAAACTACAAGAAAAGGAGAACTTTATAAAAGCAAATGAATCATCATGTGATAATCTGTTCTGGTTAAATAAAGGACCCCCACCAAAGGATTTGTTTTTGTTTGAATTTTTCCACCTTAATCTCATTTATATTCTTCTGCACAGTTGTTAGGAAGTTGTTCTTCTCATTTATTCTTTGATTTAATCTCACTTTATTTCAGATTTATCCATCTTGTGTGTCCTCAGCTGTTCTTGCAGAGGGAACATGGAGTGAAACGAGGCGGAGAAACTAAGAGAGCTGGAAACAGAGCAGATGCTGTGGCGGGAGCAGGTCTGATTCTCTTCTCTCTCTCTCTCTGTCTCTCTCTCTGTCTCTCTCTCTCTCCTGTCTCGTTTGGCAAAGATAAGAAAAATAAATCTGATGAACGTGGGCAGGGACCACCACCGCTGCCTCCTCTCAGTAAGCTGCTCGTTCTCCCGGTCTAATTGTTTGGGCTGCATCGTGTGCCGAGCTGGTTGTGCAGCAGGCTGACGGTGAGGTAGAGGAGAGCTGCAAGGCTTCAGTGGCAGCAAGAAGAAGAAGAAGAGGAGGGGGAATAAAAGGAGGAGGGGCAGGCTTTGGTGAGCTACTGGGCTTCCTCTGCCTCACAGACACATTTTATTGACTTGCTAATTGGATGAGGCTCTCGGAGGAGAGGATGCAGTGACCGAGAGGAGCTGCTTTCCAGATGAGGGATACGGGCACAAGAAACACATCGCTTGGATCCCTAATTCTGGCTACTGGATCTCCTTTTTTGCCCGCCCCCCTTTCTACCGACGGAACAACAGATGTTTTTGAGCATCTCTTAGTGACCCTCGCACCATGCACATAATTTTGTGCATGACATTGTCGAATGGAGGCTCCACTTGCCAGACGCTTCGTGACAATTGAATGATTTCCATTTTTCCCCCCCATTATCTTTTTTTTAAAAATATTGAATTCATCAGCTGGAGAGATTTCTATCAGCCTTCTTTGATATGCCGTTTGATTTGAGTGGCATTCTGTTGGCAGGTTAAATTCATCAGATCAAACCTACGTGGAGCTGTAACTGGATATTCTACTGGAATAAAATGAAGGTATGATACGAGGAAGAGGGGGGTGCTCAGACACACACAGTGCCATAAAGTGCCATTTATTCAACCTGCATTCATTATAATCTAGTCAAGAAAACGGATCAGCCGAGGGTACAGACTGTTGCATAATTCCAGGCTGCGATCTGACTCTGAGGAAAAACAAAATGTCTTTTTATTTTATCTGACTGCATTTCTGTCAGATTTGGACAGAATTTTAAAAAAAACGGCAAAGCAAAGAGGGAAAGATGAATGAATCAGTGGTAGACACCAGTTGTAGGGGTGTGTATTGAACAGGAATAATGGATGCTTTAAGAAAAAAAAAACAGTCTAGACTTGTTTAAGCACTGGGGCAGCTCTTTAAAGACATTCTAGAAATGTTCATTTTTCGAACCACTTCTATGGTTTAAAAACTGTTGTTTTTTTATTCCTGCAAACCTGATGTGACATAATTAGTTTGTTTGATTGATTGATGGATTTAGTTTTTTTTGTGTTCCTTCTTCTTCAGCCTTGTTGCCATGACTGAGGGGTGCAGATCCTGTGAGGTCAGAGAGCAGGTGCCACCACGCTTAGGTCTGCTGTCCCAATGAGCCAAGCAGGCAGCACGCAGAGACGCACCACCTACCTCATCTCCCTCACTCTGGTGAAGGTTGAGGCCGTGCCAGAGGATGTCGCAGGAAACCAGACCGAGGGCCCTCCAGAGGGGGAAGGGAGCCCTAAGAAGGTGGAGGAAGACAAGAAGGAGGATGTAAGTGATGTCCCTGAAAAGGAGGAAAGACCTCTATGTGCGGAAGTGGGGGAAAAGGAAAATGCACTGCTGGAGGAGGAAGTGGAACAGGTGCATGTCAAGTATGGTAGCCCGACTGAGAACAGGGATAAGCCCGAGAGGAAGGAGGTGCTCCAAAAGGAGGTTGTGTCGGTTGGGAAGAGCAAAGACCCATCTTTTGTACATCCACCTGCCAGACAAATGGTCAAAGTGTACGGGGGGACTTTCTCAGAGGGGCCCGTGCGCAGAGAGGGGCCCCGCTCAGATGCCTTACGCCCTAAGACGGAGCTGTACAGGGAGCCTCCGGCCCTGTTCCTAAAGGGGGAAAATGGAGCAGACTTGAACAGCCGCTCACGCTCCAGCCTCCCGTTTACTGCCACGCAGCAGATCGGCCAGCCTCCTCAAGTCGTGATGAGGCCCCACGCAGGAGGGAACTCCACAGGTTGGAGGGAGCTCAACACGAGCCTGTATCACTCTGCCAAAACTTTAGACCGAAGGGACAATCAGTCTCCATTAATGGCAGCTACAACTCTGGGGCCTTACAGGGCGTCCTGGGCCGACAGCGACGGGCGAGGGACGCTCATCCGGCCCGGAGCTCCCATCAGCGGGGGGTTCTCAGGCGTGAAGACCCGGGACAGCCCTCAGGGGGAGAGGTACAAGGCGGTGTCCGTGTCTTTGCCTGCGCCCCCTGCCCCTGATGTGGCCCGGCCTCCGAGGAAAGGTACAAGTTGTACCCTCGACAACAGCGACCTGCACTCTTTCTCTGAGGACTTGAAGAAAGGGAAGGAGGGTCAGGGAGGAACAATCCAGCGAGCTCCTCCTCGTGATCGCAAGATGCTCAAGTTCATCAGCGGGATTTTTACCAAGAGCACGGCTGGGTCACCGAGCGCCAACGTCGCACCGCCGCTGTATCCTGCTGTGGAGAGGGGCTCGAGCGAGGAGGAAGGTAAGGCCATGTCAGGCATGCAGAACAAGAACATCACCTGCACACCACCTCAGACATCACCACGCTTCCTCTGCTGAATTAGACCTGGATTCAAACTCTGTTAGTTTTATAAATACACCCAGCAAAACCAGAAAAAGTGACTCCTGGTGTAAAAGCATTTGCCTTTGAAAAGAGTGGTGGAAAAACATGGTTACATTTCTTTCATGGGTTGAATAAAAGCAGATCATTTTATTACAGATAAGAAAAGTAGAATAACATATTTCGTAGCTTATATTTCTTTTTCTATTAGAGTTTTTTGGGCCTAAACCAAAAAACAAACAAACTTGGTAATGAGTGACACACTTCAATGAATGTTCTAAGCATGAATGTTTCAGTGCAAATTGGGTAGATTTTGATTTTAAAAAAGCAGCAATAATGTTTATTTTTAAAGTTTCCAATAAATCCACATCAACAAAAAGCCTGATGTGACTGAAAGCGTAACAGATGAACCGCTTCAGTTTGGGTTAATTATCACCTGCTGTCATGAAAAATAGTCAATAATGTAACTGCCTGTGTGTGTAAGTTTGTCTGCTTGTTAGCAAAATATCTTGTAAGCCACTGGACAGATGCTATTAAAACTAATCATTACAACTAGATTGCCTTTTGAGGTCAACTTGATTCAAGATGGCCATCACAACCCTTTGACCTGATAAAAAACATAAATAGATGTAAACCAGTCAGTGTTACAAACACTGAGCTAAAGTTTGGTGTGGTAGTAACTGAGAGCCATTACCATCACACACATTGAGTGCAAACAGATTGTATGACTTTTTTTCCCCAACTTTGGAATTCAGGGTGGTGGACGATATGTATTTATTCAAGGAATGCAAGTTTAATTATAACGATCGTACACAGTTTAAGTTTGACAATTTCTTCTAAAATCTTTTTCTTCTTTACTGCCCTGAAATCTGTGTGTTTGATATAAGATGTTCTCAAAAAATGCATTAAGGTAGCTTCATTTGGTGTAAATAGCTACAATCATAATGAACTAACAAAACTAAGAGGGAGATGTTAACTTTTGACTTAAATCTAAATACAAATAAATGAACCAGATTTTAGATTTAGTCTCAGTTTTTAGTATCAGTTTTTTCACTTTATGAACAACAAGCTGATAAACAATAGTTTGGGTCATTTTTTTAGACACAATTATTAAACGTTGTCACTTATAAAGAGCTTTGTTGTGACTGTTCTCTTGATTTACTTAATGTAAAAAATGGATTCATGTATTTTCAGGAACTGGTCAAAGGAAGCAAAAGTAATATTTTATTTCAGGCTACAAAGAATGTAATATACTTCATTTTGTCTCATTTTACTAATCGATTGAGGAGTTAATCATTTTTGCTGAAACACAAACTTTCTTGTTAAAGATCCACCATGTCTTACGAAAAAAGAATTGTTTAAAGTTTCAGACTCCTCTGTAGGAGTTGTAACGGAATAATTACGGACAAAAAACAGCCAAATCTGAAACGATTTTAAATGTATCATTGCACATCATTACATCATATGACAGATTTCTTTTATCTTTAATACATATACTCCATCTATTAGGGAGGGAATTGCACAAACTGAGCTGTTAAACAGAAATTAGTTGACTACGTTCATGACAAACTCAGGCTTTTCTGTCTGAAACTGAAGAAAGAGCAATTGGAAGAAATTTTAATTCTTGTCGAAATCATTTAATAAGTATACACACTTAGGTGATCTTTTGACAGGGAGTGTAGGATTAGAGTGGGCTCTGAATAATTTGTCAGGAGTAAGTGGGGCATGAATAATTAAGGTTGGGGATACACAGAGCTGTGTTCATGGCGGGGTGAGGGAAGTGGGAACCTGCTACTTCCGGCTCATGTGCGTGGAGTTAATCAGCCTTCCAATAGAGCCCATTCATTTTGTCAGTGTCACATTGTGTTTAAGTGTTGCTGAAGTGTTGGTGAGGGGTTGTGTCACGATGAGCTTGTAATCGCGGCAAAATGCACCGGTCAGATAACGGTTAATATCGGAGAATGTGGGTCAGCACCGAAAACAAAAAAAGCTAAAACGCGACAAAGCGTCACGCGTGCGCAGGTGGGCATCGCGCCTCTCACTCAAATCGCCGTGTCCGTGAAAGGCCGTTGTATTGTATAGAGAGCCAGGCTTGGAGGCTGTTGGAAAATGGAGTTGCCATGGCAACAGCAAGCTACGAGTGATGCTGCTTGCTCTTCGCTGTGATGCTCTGGATGGTGGTGGCGGAGGTGGGGGATCTGGGTGTGGGGATGAAGGGGAGAGTGTTTCAGGGTGGGGTGGCGCTTTAGAGTTAGAATCTGCTTCCCCGAAGAACCGGACCAGAACAATGTGACCCGGCAGTTTTCTGACGCGACGACACAAACTCTATCTGTGTCGGCATCTCTGAATATACTGTCAGAGCTTTTATGGTTTTTATAATTGGTAAAATGGGATTCACCCTTAACATAATTAAAAGTAAAAATCTTTTTAATGACACCAGTTTGAAGTTGTTAGAGGACACGTGTCGGACCCAAAGCCCAAGGCCCGCAAGCCAAATGTGGCCCTTGTGATATTTTATCAGGCCCCAAAGGTAACACTTTAAATGTGAAAGTGTTTTATGGTTTCTATTTTATTTAGTGTATTTTTTATCTTCACAGCTGGCTAACTTTCAGTCCAAGAAAATCGATTTGGAATTTTTCTGTAATCTTTGATTTTAGTGTGAAAAGAGAAACAGTGAATCGATTGTATTATCTTTTTCTGTTTTGTTTTCTTATTTTAAAGTCAAATACTTGGATTTTTAGTGAGCATTTTCTTTTTTTAACTGATTTGATAGATTATAATAAAATATATTTCTAAGACACAATAAATAAAGAAGTTGTTGATAGAATAAGACATAAGAAATGAATGTTAATGATGTGTCTTTCTAAATTTAAGCTTTTTTTTGTTAGCCGTTAGCGTATGCATGTTCTAAATGTCACATAAAGTATAAATTGGAAAAGGTCATTTGTATTCCTAAAATAATAATTTGTTGCATAACATCTTTTCAATAAATACTGACAGATTGTCCCTTGGCTTGAACCATGTTTTGAATTTGGGTCTCCTTGTGTAAATGAGTTTGACACCCTGTTTTAGAGGAAGGGAACTGAAATCAGTGAAAACTCAGTGGCTGTAGTTTTCAGAACCTACAGATTCTTCCAACCCCAAACAGAACACACTACTAGGACAAAAGATCAAATACTTGAGACATTATTATTATTGGTTTCTAGGACACTGTATGGATGATGCAGCATAATGTCATTTTCTACCAACTCTCATTCAGCATCTTTTTTCGTTCACTGATTCGTAGTTGGTTTAAAACTTTAAAATCAACAAAGAGTTGGTGCAGGAAGTTGGAGCCCTGGAAGGACAGGACACTCCTCACTGTGCTGAGCCAACAAGTGAACAGAGAGTCAGCAATATCTTTTTTTAAACGTTCAGGCGAGACTTTTTCCCTACTTGGCAGGACGCTTCAGAAGCTTTGGTATCAGTTTACAGGATGCGCTCGGTCCGGTTGAGTTCATACTAAATTAGAAGTTTATTTCTAGACATTTTTCTGACTAAATGAAACCCAAATGAGTTGTTGTTAACATTACGTAACATTCTAACAGTTTAAAATTATTAAAATGTGGAATTTATCCTTTAGTAGATACAGTTTGCTTTTGTTTTTCACTTATTAGTGACTCACTGTGGTTTGTTCCTTGAACGGAAACGAGGTCTTTGGGTTTATTAGTTTTTTTTATTCGCATGAGCGTAATAGATTTGTGCCTCGAGGGAGTTTCATGAACATGAAACAAACTTTCACATGGATTTAAGGCTGAACTGATTTTAGGGTCAACAGTCAAAATCAGTGTGATTTCTCAAATGTCCAGCTGTTGTGAAAGCCTCTATCACTTCCACTTCACTACTTAAACAGATATTTCAGACCAACAGTTAACATTTTACCTGTTCTAGGTAGCTCTCTGAACAGCGTCAGCTTGGAGAAAAAAGTTCCATTCTGACTCCACTGATGAGCTAACGGCTACTCTGAGCAAGGCCAGAACCAAATGGAGCGTTATCCTGCATCTTGTAACACAATTTTTTTTAGCTAATTATTAATTAATTAACTTTTTTCTCTTTTTTTTGGTCTCCATTGCTGTCTGTCTTCAGTTGCATGCACCAGCAATCCAGAATGGACCATGAGCCAAACTGTGCAAGAACTTCACCTGGTAAGTATGAGGACGTGGTTTAAGCTTTGTTAAACCTCTCTGCTAGATTTATGCTGATGCTGTGTGTGTGTGTGTGTGTTGTGCAGGGTGTTTTGGGAGGTCTGTGCAGTGGGAAGTCTGCTCTTGTCCACAGGCACTTAACAGGAAGTTATCTTCCAGCGGAGAATGCAGAGGGTTGGTTCAGCTTCTCCTTATCTGTGTCTGTCGGTGTTTTCTGACTATTTGCAGCGGGTTGTAAAAGAATTCACCTGTATGATTTTCTCTCTGTTTTATAGCAGTGCAATGTGAAAGTTAACAGAATTTTTAGATGATTATAAGTGGTAATTTTACAAAATAGTTCAATTGGGGGAAAATGTTTTTAATAAATATAAAATAAAAAAATACAAAAGTCAGATATCAGGAATCATCTTTCGATATCATTTTCTGATAATAGGTTTAATGGTGCTCTGTAGGATGTTCAGGCCTCTGGGGTATTTTCATAGCCCAATTTTGACCTGGTTGTATTTGTCCACAATTTTTTTTTTCTCTGGCTTTCCTGCATGTGTTGCTTGCTGTTAGTCCTTACTGCTTAGTGATATCTGTTACAGGTATATATCATTTGACAGGTTTAGATCATTTGTCACAGAGATATTTTTCTTGTGGCAGCAGTTAAATATGTCAGCGGTTTTGTTGTTCAATCAGGCCGACAGTACATTAAGGACGTGCTGGTGGACGGGCAGAGTCACCTGATGATAATCAGAGAGGAGACAGAACTCCCAGGGGCTCAGGTAGGGTGGAAACTGACCAAAACTTATTGAAGAAGAAAATTAATTTACTTGTGTCTTAATAATGCTAGTTTGTTCCCTTTTCTTTAGTTTGCTTGCTGGGTGGATGCCGTCATCTTGGTCTTCAGCTTGGAAAATGAGGCCAGCTTCCAGGAAGTTTACAAATTTTACCACCAGCTTGCAATGCATCGACCTGTCACAGAGATACCGTTTGTAGTCGTTGGCACTCAGGGTAGGACTCTCCGACATGACAGGGACCTCTGGATAAACGTTGACACGTGTAACCTTGAGTTGTTGTTGTTGTTTTCCAGATAAGATCAGCAGCACCAACCCCAGGGTGATAGACGACGCCAAGGCCAGACAGCTCTGCTCAGACGTGCGTCGCTGCACTTACTACGAAACCTGCGCCACGTACGGCCTCAATGTGAACCGAGTCTTCAATGACGGTGCGTGGAAGCAAGACTGGAACATGGAGGAAGCTGCAACAGAAGGGGGATCAATGTTGATGCTTCGTTCTGTTTTGTTTTTTTCATCTTCAGCTGCTCAGAAGATCATGGCGGCCAAGAAACAAGCTGCTTTACTGGCTTCCTGTAAGTCTCTTCCCAACTCTCCCAGTCACTCCGGAGGCTCCACCCCAGTGTCTGGGGTCTTTCCAGGACAGGTAAAGCCCTGACAGACTCGCTCCTGTGCACATTATCTGTTGCTCTTTCTGTTCAAAACGCTCTCCTCCTTCTGCTCCAACTCTTTCCTTCTTGAAGGCCAGTAACGGTGGTCAGAGCAGTGATTACTCCTCTTCTCTTCCCTCCACCCCGGTGATCAGCCATAAAGAGATTGGCCGAACTTTAAGAGGTGAGAAACCAGACGGTGCTGGGCCTGGGTCGGTTCGCGGAGTTCGGAGGCGCACGCCCAGATTTGCGGTAAGTGCGGTGTACGCACTTGGACATAAGATAGATTTATCAAAAAAACATATCAGGAGAAGATACAGTATAAGGACCAAATGCAGCCACTACTCCAGAACATTTAAAAGCAGACTGAACAAAAAAAAATTAAAGCAAGCCATAAGGAAAATGAAAATAAGGCCAGACAAAGTAACAGAACAAGACTCAAGGAATGAAAATGTAAAGATCTGACAAACAAAGAAGGAAGAATAGGGTGTCATATTTAAGGTGTAATTGTGTGTCAAATTTAAAACAGTGTCTAAAGGGACATTTCTGTTTTATATTTTTGTTCAGTCTTTTATTCTGAAGGAGACAGAAAGTGTTCAGGGAAGTATTACAATATTCATCAAAATGTAACACAAAGACAGGA
>JAVKLF010000110.1:12047802-12061615 GCA_034783495.1 Millerichthys robustus | reverse complement strand
GTCTTTTATTCTGAAGGAGACAGAAAGTGTTCAGGGAAGTATTACAATATTCATCAAAATGTAACACAAAGACAGGAGCAGAATGGAACTAAAATTTTATTAAATAAAACAATTGGCGAGACACCATGAAAAACAAAATATGCAAAGTAGGTCAAGAGCACACAAACCCAATGAAAGACAAAACACAAAGCTGTCAAGAATATGCTAATGAAAACTCAGTAATAAAAAATTATTTTCCACAACTATATTTAAAATCCTTAAGAGCCAAATTTCATTATTTTAAATTCCAGGTTTTTTTCTCCACAAATTCCAGTTAATTGCCATTAAAACTTTTAATCTGTGAACAGTACCAGAATTCAGCAACCCTAACCTGGTCAGAATTAACTTTATTTCTCCAAACTGAGATCATTCAACTAGCTATCTACAACAGGTGAGATATTAATTGTTTATAACCTTTAAGTCTGAACTGTCACTTTAAACAACTCATATAGATGAAAAAAAGGTGAAAATCTGAAAACAGTTTTATTCTTTGATGATTGTTATTATATCTAGCCAGACTGGTCAGACATTTTGTTATATATATATATATGTATGTATTACCTTTTAACTTTGCCTGTGTTTCTCCTCCTTTTCTATCCTCCAGGGTCGAAGAGGCAGCGACTCAAACAGAAGAAGTGCCGACTGTAAGGGGGATTTCGGTAGCGGGCGCTTCATTCCCGTCAAACAGGTGAGACACTGATGTGTGCTTCATACAGAAACATATAGGATGTATCTGATGACCCTCAGCGGAGGACGTCACACCAGCAGTCAAGTCAAAATGTGAGAAGCCACTTTTATCATGTTGACTGATGTACTGCTGGCCTGATGAACAGTCGGTGGGTGTTTTCTGCTGCTGGGAGTCTATGCACCACCTTTAAAAAAAATTTTTACTTTACTTTTGTTACCATTAGGGCATCTTGCTAAAGCGCAGCGGGAACTCGCTGAACAAAGAGTGGAAAAAGAAATATGTGACACTCTCCAACGACGGCATACTGTCCTACCACTCCAGTGTTAATGTGAGTCGTGTGTGTGTGTNNNNGTGTGTGTGTGTTAACGCAGCACTGAGAGACGATCTGCTGCTTGAAGCAAACCGATGATGTTTGGTTTTGACAGGAGTACATGCTGAACACCCCGGGGAAAGAGATGGACCTGCTGCGAGTCACTGTGAAGGTGCCGGGAAAGCGACCCCCGCGTGCTGTGCCCGCGTGTGGCCCCCCGGCTGGGCTTAACGGGCGGGTCAAAGATGTGCTGGGACCTGAGGGTAAACACTCATCATGACGCATTGCATCACGACAGGATTGAGGAAGATTTCCCGAAGGATAAACATGGCTAAACCAGAAGAAAAAAATATGTACTATTTTAGTGCTAAATAGGAATAAATCACTGCACGCAGCTGTACATCCAGAAAGAGCCAGAAAGTAAAAATGTGTTATAGTTTATGTCACTATAAAATAATGCTTTGTGTTATTCATGCTATAAAATAGCAAAATGTTACATACGTTTCAACTTTAAGGTTTTTTGTATGAAAGCTTAATACCAGGCTATCTTGTTCGCCAAAGTCTTAAACTATGATGACGTGGGATTTGTTAGCAGTTGCGCTCTGTGTTAGAGATGACTCTCAGCTACTACCACACCAACGTTTAGCTCCATATCTGTAAAATAAAATAAGTTGTAGACATTTTGGAGTTTTCTAAGTTTGATCAGCTTTGACGCACATCTTGAATCCACCTGACTCCAGAAGTTAATCAGTTGTAGACAAACATTTAATGATTGTTTTTCAAGAGTTTTATTTAAATGCATGCAGTGGATCATGACATATTTTGCTAACAGACAGACAAAGGTACTGGTAATTACATTATCACTCACCTTTCATGGCAGCAGATGATAATTATCCTGTGCATGAACTTCTTTGTCTCTCATGATGTTCTTGAAAAGCTTTGGCCCACTTTTATTTGCAGTGAGGATGCATTTTACCAAGTCTCTTGTTTATTTGCAGCTCTGTTAAAGGGATAGTTCAGATCTTTTGTAGTTAAGTTCTGAAAGATAATAAACAGTATGTTACCTGCTGTAGATAGCTCTATGAACTACTTTACTTAGGATAAATGGGGTTTAAAACAGAATAAATTAGAGAAATAGAGTTTAGTTCCCCGTTTGGAGAAGTAATTTGGATTATGTAGATTGTTATGCTAACACATATGGTTGCTGTTTTCGCTCCAGTCCCAGTCAGTGCCAGCAGCCTCCTGCAAGTGGAGGAAATGGAGGAGCTGGGAGGTGCACTGTTCCTGAGGAGTAACGTAGGTGTACAGCGGTGTCCATCTACACTATCCAACCATGCTCAAGGTACCAGGAAGCAGGATAACGGATTGCTGGCTGCATGTTCATAGTGCTGCACTGGTTAAACAACGTATGGTTTGTCTTTTTTTTGTTTCTGTTTTAGATTCTGCTGTCGAGGGAGTCTCCAGTTCTTCTTCCACTAAAGACATGGGCTCTGCCTCCCCGCTTACAGACAGGAAGAAGTATCGCAGGAAGAAGAGCACGAATCAGAAAGGAGACGCAACCTTGGGTCAAGCAGACGGTGCGGTACAAATTCAGACATTACACATATTTCACAGCATTTAGACTTTTCTTATTGTAATCCCATTTTCTTCCCAAAGAGTTATTTATTGCCAATTTGATAACATATTTAAACATCAGTTTGCACAGTGTTTTAAAGAATAAGTGTAACGTCATTTTTTTTTTTTTTGTTCCTCTCTTCTCATGCAGCTAAACGCAAAATGTGGAAGCTCAAAAGTTTTGGTAGCCTCAGAAACG
Source organism: Millerichthys robustus (assembly GCA_034783495.1). NCBI lineage: Eukaryota > Metazoa > Chordata > Actinopteri > Cyprinodontiformes > Rivulidae > Millerichthys > Millerichthys robustus. The sequence continues at coordinate 12,058,765 of JAVKLF010000110.1, read as the reverse complement.
TGAGCAAGACAGGTAATGTCCTTCAGTGATAATACAACATTTTATCTACATCTCCTTTATAATACAAAACACTCAAAGTACCTTTCAGAGCTAAGCCATAACAGATATTAAAGGTATTCAAACTCAAAACATATGAAAGTCATTTGTGCTTTGATCTAACATGGAGCATTGAATGGAATATAACAAAAAGGACTCACACATCCATTTGAACATTTCAGCTCAAAAGTTCAAATTATGTTTTTGTTACCTATTCCTACGTGTTTGTGTTTTCTCAGCTGCACTGATGTTTGAAATAAATAAAAATAAAAATCAACATTAGCGTGCAGTTTCTGATGGTTTGGACCACCAATGCCTTCTGTCCATCACAGATGAGGAGAACTTTGACTTCCTGGTGGTGTCAAGTACCGGCCAGACGTGGCACTTTGAGGCCCAGAGTGTTGAGGAGAGGGACTCCTGGGTCCAAGCCATCGAGAGTCAGATCCTGGCCAGCCTGCAGCTATGTGAGAGCAGCAAAAACAAGGCAAGGAGCAATCTGCACATAATTTACACTGAATATTCTCATTCAATGGGCTGTGGTAGCTCAGTGGTCAGAGCTGGGGTCTTGTAGTCTTGGGGCTGCATGTTTAAGTCCAGGTTGCATCAGGAAGGACGTACAAAGTAGATCTCCTGCAAAAGGAAGCAGCCAAAAGAACAACAGCAACTCTGAATGTTTTTATTGAAACTTTTGGCAGATTACAAAGGATGAAATGATTTTTGTTGAAAATCTGACAGAAATGCTCACCAGCTTTAAGTTTTCAAAATAAAATGATAATGACATTTTGTTGTGTTTGTGCAGAAACACTTGTTATTGATTTCTTCGTTGCAATCCTTTGCTGAATGTTTTTTTTCTCTCTCAGGATCGTAAAAACAGCCAGAGTGAAGCTGTGGCGATGCAGGCGATCCGTAACGCAAAGGGCAACAACTTCTGTGTGGACTGTGATGCTCCGAGTTAGTGACGCTCTTTCATTACTTTTCTTTTGTACTTCTATACTTTCATACTCAATTGCCTCATTATCCTCAAAATGTAGAGTTTTCACCTTTCTGTCCAGTTGTGTGATCTAAATTCACATCAAGAACAAAATCTCCACCTATTTTCTGTTTTTCTTATTGCACAACTTTAGCTACTTCTGTTTTAGCCTGGTCTGATTAACAACACAAATTCAGATGAAGTGTGACTTCAATGTGTACCATTCTTCCCTAAGATCCAACATGGGCCAGTCTGAACCTGGGTGCTCTCATATGCATCGAGTGCTCTGGGATCCACAGGAACTTGGGGACCCACCTGTCTCGGGTTCGCTCGTTGGCCCTCGACGATCTGCCAAGAGAGCCCACGCTGGTTCTCAGCGCCATCGGCAACCACATGGTCAACAGTATCTGGGAGGCGCGCACCATGGGCCACCGTAAACCAGCGCCCGACGCTACCCGGTAAATTTACTACAGGTCCTAAAGAAAGCACAGTTAAATGTGTTAAAGTACGCTTGCGCTGCGTACACCCACGTGTTCGGCTAATTCCAGTGTAAAGGCAACAAGAATTCGTAGACGCAGGTGAATTTCACTGATCCTTTTTTCTTCTTCTTCTGTTTTTGCTCAGAGAAGAGCGTGAGTCGTGGATCCGAGCCAAGTATGAGCAGAAACTGTTTGTGGCTCCGTTGCCTCCTCCCACTCCCGGCAAGGGCCCAGACATCACTCTGTCAGGCCGTCTTCTGTTGGCAGTGATGGAGCGCAATCTGCCCAAACTGCTGCTCCTTTTGGCCCACTGCACCAAGGAGGACATGAACACCCCTCCCAGCCTGTCGCTCCACACCAGGTCGCTCCTAGCACTCCGGCTGCCTGGCTCTGCCCTGCATGCTGCCTGTCAGCAGGCCGATGTGGTGATGACTCAGCTTCTTGTTTGGGTGTGTTTCTCTCCTTCACTTTTATTATTATTGTGATTTACTTACCTATTTTTTCATTTAAAATATGTCTTTATATATATATGTCTATATATCTATGGTCCAATCTATCTATCTATTTTTATGTTGCACCTGGTGTATTTATAAAGTATAAAACTACTTTAAAGTGCGGATTCTGTGGAGTTCTGTGGAAAGGCTATGCACAAATAATATCTTACCTCTTTATCTATCTCAATTTAAAGGGAAAAAAAGGTTTCATTCTGCCCAGATTGGTGAGCTAGTGGCTAGTCGGAGAGAGGCCAGGACAAAAGTGTATTATATGGCAAGCAGATGACACAATTCTGTTTTAAAAGTCTTTACATTGTTAGTAATTTTGTGTTAAACGATTATTTCATAGACCAAGACCAAGCTTTCCTGTATATTTTGTCTTGTTGTTAGTAATTGAAGAGCCAGTTTTACGGGAGCCGCCATGTTTATTTTTGAGGCCAGAGTTTGAGCACAAGAGATTTAGATTTTTAAGTTCTGCCTACTTTTTTAGGTGCACAGTTATTGAAATATTGAAATAACAGCTAAATATGTGTTTGAACAAAACACATCAATGTAGAAGCTATGTGAATTAATAACAATCAGCACAAAAAAAGAAAGTAATTATCTGAGATACATTTTTTTATTTTACCAAGGTCAATGTTTTGTTCATTTACATAGAGGGGGCGGGGCCTAATACTTATACTGGAACCAGCCTACAGGTAAGCTGGTCCTTTCAACCACATGGTTCCAGTCATAAGTCTAGGTTTAAGCAATTTATGAACTATTTAAAACAAATTTTAAGGTTCAGCTCTATTTCTCCAAGCTGTGGTTGTTCAAAAAGCTGTCTATGACAGGTAAGATATTAATTGTTCCTAACACTTCATTTCAAAAAGACTGAGGTATCTTTTTAAAGACTCCCTGTTTGATGTAAAAAAAAAAACAAAAGCAGTTTGATGAATCTTAATTCAGCTGACAGTTCGATTAATTCAATGATTGCTCAGTTTATCTGGGTTTGTTCTGTCTGCAGTACGGCTGTGACGTCCGGCATCGGGACGCTCAGGGGCAGACGGCGCTGACTCTGGCCCAAAGCGCAGGGAGCCAGGAGTGCGTTGACATCCTGCTGCAGCACGGCTGCCCGAATGAATTGGCCTCTTCCGCCCCCACCGTGGCTGGTTTATCAGCGTCTTCATCAGCCGCAATGACAACCAGCTTCCCTGTTGCCATGACGTCCAGCTTGACGGTTGCCACGACACTCAAGTACCCGCAGAAGAGCGGCAGCGCCAGCCTGAGTTACAGCACCTCCAGGCGAGCCGTGTCGTAATCACAGCGAGGCACGACGTGACGGTGCGGCTCAGGGGAGCTTGTTGTTTTGCCCTCCATGCAGACCAGCAGGAGCCACTAAAACGTGGACGGATGCTGCAGCCAGAGGAGATCTGAGAAGTGTGTGTGTGTGTGTGTGTGTGTGTGTGTAATGAAAACTGGAGAGCTTCACCAAAACCAAACCTACATTTTCATGCCCTGTGCGTTCAGACTCAACAGGAACAGACCGAAGCGTTTGTCCCGTCATGCAGTCAATACCTCCACAGTCTGCCTGCAGCCGCAAACTGCTTTTTCTTAGCTGCCAAAGCCTCGAAGTAAAGAACTGCAATAAGTTTACGATTTGATAACATGAACACACTGCAGCAGCTAATAATTTTGACAGTGAATGTGAGTTTTTGGATTCATCAAAGCTTGTCATTAAGTGCATAAATTATGTGTAAGTTGATGTGAAAAAAAAACAAAAAATGTTAGCGACCGGAAAAGAGAGTGGGCGACGATTCAAAGATGAAACTGCTGTATAGAAAAACAGATAAAACTATAAAATTATAAAAAATTTTAAAGTGTTTAATTTCCCGTTTGTTATTGTACGATTTGTACAGTTGGTTCTGTGAGAAACAAACACACAAAAAAGTGTTACTCATTGCTGTTAAGAGATTTACTGTACAGTTTTTGAGTTTTTATGTTCTGTTTGTTAGCGGCGTGTCTGACATAAACACTGTACAGGATGTGAGCGTTACGACGCCAGCAGTAGCTCATTATTAAAGAGAGTGTAGAGGAAATGATCTTTGACTGAATGTAAACAAATACTAATATGTTTTCCAGAGGATAAAGTTTTCAGATGGCATTACTCCTGATGTGATTAATATAAATTAAAAGTTATCATTTGACTTAATGAGAACATCTCATTTAAAAAAGGAAAGGCCTCCTAATGACTCAGTGATTTTTTTTCCTAAGTGGATGAAAGTAGACATAAGCAAAGGAATGTTTTCCTAATTTCTAATTTAAAAAAAGAGCATATTGTCAAGCTTTCATGTACTGCAAGTACTTTTACTTTGACCGCAAGCTGTCTCTACTGTGATGTACACATCTCACACCACCTGCTTGGGTTTTCTTTCTTTTCTTTTAACTTAATCAATAAATCCTAGAGCATTTATTACCATGAATTTAGGAATTTTGGTCTGATTTACTTTCTTTTAAGTTCAGTGTGTCTGTTTAGATTTCATTGATGCTCCATCATTTAAAAATAGTTTCATCACACAGGAAGAAGCTCAGATGTTACCTTGAAGTTTCAGTCCTCCTGGTTTAAGCACTTTTCATTTGAACATGAGGTTCTCTGGATCAAACCGGTCCATAATTAAAACCTCTGCAGATCTAAAAAGAAGTAGGTCAGAGTCACGTACCCATTTATAAACCTCAGCTATAACTGTTTTTATTGATGTTCTTTGAATTATAGTGAGTTAAATCTATTTTTGTCTTATAAAACAGAAAAACAAGAACAGTCAGCTAGCAAGAGTTTAAGAAAAGAAAGCAAACCTTCACTAAGGTGTCTGAAGAATGTGTTGGACATGGCCTCACACGCTGATTTTCTGATTCTGCTCAATATTTTGGACCAAAATCTCTGGTTGGTTTTCAGCTACGATGACATCAGGTGATGATTCACACAACACTGTCACAACTCATCAAACTGGTTTGTGATTCACTGATTTATACTCAGGGCGGGACAACGTTACAGTTTCCAGGAGGATATAAGGGTTTTGTGATGGAAATACTGTAGGTAATTACTGAGTGATTCATATGTCAGAGTTAACTTGCAGTAAAACAAAATGCAACAAAGCAAAACATTTTCCTGAAAACGAGGAGCAAAGCAGCTACAGTCTAAAGACCAACTTCAGTATTAGAAATTCATCAGCACCACTTTAGAAAGATTACAAAAAGGTATTGGTATCTCTTAGGTAAGGTACGGTATATTAAAATAGTGAATTTGTGTTTTCTGTGAAATTGCCAATGAAAGAAGATAAAATGCGTCTACGCAGGAAAGTGAATCATCTGCATCAAGGTCGCCCTTTTAGTTTTATCAGCTGCTGTAACTTGTTTCCTTAAATGATGTTGGTTTATTGACAGTTGAATTTGTACTATGAAGTTTTTAATTCATTTAATAATTTGAGTCTTAAAGTATAAATTAAACTAGCTTTGTATTCCTGCAACTGAGTAAAATATTGCAAAAGTGCTTGCAAAAGATCAAACATGTTCAAGGGAAGTTTAGAGTTTTCTCATAAATCCAAATAAGTTGAAGTCATTTCTGACAGAATCGTCAGACGTTTCGTTCAAAAGCTACAAAAACTAACATTCATAGCACATACAGTATCTCCTAAATGAGCTAATTGTTTTGTATCTAAAAGATTAAAATAGATTAAAGTAAATGAATGCTAAAACTGTATGGGAAAAAAATATTTAAGCAGGAAAACAAACACGTGACCCAACATTCAATCAATAACGTGTTAATTTCAGTCTCTTAGTTTGTTTCTTTGACTATAATTGATTTTAGAAATTGTAATAAAACTCAACTTAGATTCACTCTCAACTCTTGATTTTGTTTTTGTTGTTATTGTTGTTTTTGCCTCAGTACATTTTCAACTACATGTTCATGTTCTGTCTGACTGTCCACATGGCTGTTAGCCATTTGGGACTTTTTATTTCATATTCCTAAAAAGTAGCTTCACTAATGTGTGTCAGTAGTGCCGGGACAAGAGCTGGGGCTGAATGAGAACAGAAATTAAAGCTTCACCTTTAGGATGAAATGTCAGAAGGAAACATGCAGAGTTAGAGCCACAAATCAATCCTTGTTTAAACGCAGTGATTGGTTAGAGTTACACACAGTTAAATTTATGACTCTTGACATAAATCAACATCATGTGGCTGCACAGTGAATGTGGCTAACAGGTTGTAAATTCAAACTGACATGAAAGCCTTTTGATCAATATTAAGATGTTAAGCTTTCAGGTTTTTCTTTTTCCTTCAGCAACCTGCACATACTACACAATGTCCACACCAAAAAGTGTTATTCTTTCCCACAGAAAAGTCAGCTTCTAAACAACCTGAAACACCTAATTTTTCTTCACATAACTACGGTATAATACACATTACTGTACATACTGTAACGCCTGCCATCTGGCCAGACCAAACATTAAAAAAACAAACATTATATTTTGCCTCATTGTCAACAATAAAACATTTATCTCTAGAGAATAATGGTAAAGTTATTTTCTTTATTTAGTTCGGTGTGTAATCTGTACATCATCAGACCAACAGACTCAGAACTGCTGCAAAAAGAGGGCTGTTTTTTTCAGATTTACATCCATTCAGGTTTTTGTTGAAGCTCAAGTATCTTACCTGTTGTAGATAGTTCTTTAAACCACCACAATTTAAAGCAAGCACATTTCATTCTGACTGAATTGACAAGATAACTCTTAGTCATAGAGATATAATATTCTTTAAATCTAATAATATAAAATAAGTAATAATAAATGTAACCTCAGGATGCACAAGAAATGCTACAGCTAGCTGCTGCTACTTGTGACTAACAGAATTCTATGTAAATAGCATAGTGTAAAATAATGCACAATCCACTCTGTTTTTAGCCTCATTAAGACTAGCCACTAGCTCTTCAGTCCAGTCAGAATAAGGCGCTATCACCTATTAAACCAATATTTTTTCTCTGTGTTAATAATATTTGTGACTCATTTCTGTGTGGACGGGAAATAACGGCTTTTCAGAAACAATGACCCAGAAGCCTCTTTCGGGCGCACTTTTATTTCATGCCCTAGAAATCTAAACTGTTCCTGGCTATTTTTCTGGGTCTGTCTCACACAATCAAACTTTGATCGTGTGCTGAAAAAATGTAATAACGGAGAGGCAAACTTACAGTATCAAAGAAAAAAAAGTTTTGTTAGAATGCCCGAACTGAGAAAAATATCTAAAAGTGTAAACACACATTTGTTAAGAAAACACATCCAAAGTATTGTAGACAATGTATGCTGTATATTTCTACAGTATGTAAGCTATTTGTTGTTTAAAATGTTAGAAGCCCACTTCAAAGGATCTGAACTCTCTGTTTAAGCAACTAATCTTTAGTTCTCCTTGATTTGACTCAGTACCAGTATTGTAGTTAAACTACTGATGCATTAAATGCAGATGAATGCTTAAATCAGGCAAATATCTTTGTGACAAACTCTTTGAAGCGTTTTGCGTACTGCTCAGGGTGAACTGTTGTGATTTCTGCTCCAGCCTACAAGACAGAAACACAAATGATTAAAAACACAGGTGAACTGAACATGAAAACAGACATTTACATTCCTGGGCCACTTCAAAGAGTAATAAAGCTCACTCACCCCGTTTTTGACAGCCTTGGCAGCATGGGCGGCTTTCTTCTTGGTGTCGTACTGCGTCAGCACGTCAATCAGACCCATGAAGTACACCTCTCTCCTGGGGGCAGCTACAAGAATGGGATTCACGGCTCTGCATGAGATGACATTTCTCTAAAACCTTTTTTTAGGGTTTTACAGAGTGTGTGTGGGGCAGCTGGGCAGCACTCACCTGCGGCACTCTGAGTCCCGTACACGTCCACGTAAGGATCAAATTCTCCAGGACCCATGGGTTTGAAGGACTTCATGTAACCTGCGATGCCCTCGGGTGAGGTAGAGGATGTCACCGGGTCATGTTCGCCCTCCTCTTCCTCCTCGTAGGATGATTCCTTTACCTCCTCCTCCTCCCTCTCAGCTCTCTGAACGTCATGGATACCCAGCAGCAGGCTGAAGTCCATGATCTTCATCCGCACGAGGAACTGCAGTGACACACACACACACACATGCATGAACACCAGGGACCATGAAAAAAATCAGCAAGTCCAGAAGCAACACTTGGCTCACCTCCAGATCCCTGCTGAGCTTTGCCATCATCTTCTCCTTCTCCTCATCACTCACATAAATCTTCTGCAAGTGATTCAGGAAGTCGGCATCCTTGTAAGTCGGTAACTCTTTGACCTGAAAGCACAGGGTGAAGATAAACTCTGTTACTTGAAACCAATGAAAGAAAAGGTTTTCAAGTTGACACTAAAAGTTGCAAATGCATGTTCAGTAATTATTCTCTTAGAATTTCATTAAAATCTGTCTCAAGCCTTTTGAAATATGAGCGCTGACAGATAGCATATTGTTGTTGAAAACCTTGGAATGCAGGGCAGTGGGCGATATGTGTTCCTTTGAGGAAATCTCGTTTTTAACGAGTTAAAGCAGAAGCCCTTCACAATCTTCATAATCTTTTTTGGATTTGCTATAAGTACTACCATGACACTGACTGCAGTATTTTGGTAAACACCCCGCCACCAAGACAGCTGCATCAAACAGCAGTTAGAAACCAGAAACTGTCAAACAAAAGTGTTAGCTGAATGGGAGCTCACTTTTTCTTTAAAACTTGCTTCACGGGACAGCAGGGAACCCTGAAGAAGAAAACAAAGGGAGTCACTGTCTTGATGAGAACTGAATATTGTGTGGAGACATACATTTGAATAAAAGTATTTAGACTAATCCCCATTCATGAATGCTTATGGGCAAGCATGGCAAGAAAGGTCAACGTGTTAAAATGACTGAATCCTCCTTGAATTTAACACCCTCCTGCAGGGTTTACCTTCAGGTCGTACTTCCTGTGCACAGGCAGTCTGTGGCTGAACACGTTCCTCATCACTAACAGGTAGGTGTCCTCGCTCTCCACCGTCACTCTGTACATGGAGAGGAACTGAGGGAGCAGGGTGCTGCTGTGGCAGGTGACTACATGCTGGAAGAGAGAAAACAAAAAGGTAAGTACTACAAACGGTGCTCTTTCTTCCTGTCACAAATCTCCCCTAACACCCTATCTGCTCTCTCGTCACCTCTCTTTGTGCGGCCTGTTTCTTTGGCTGGTTCACCCACCTTCGGTGCCTCTACTCGTTCATCCTCACTGTGACACCCGGCCTGTCTGACCTTATTTGTTAATCTGCCAATTGCCACCCAGGGAAAAAAAGTCAACATATTTTAAGCTTTTTGCATCATTTTATTCTGTTGTGTCCTCATTGTGAAAATACAAAACTTACAGCTTCATGATTGGAGCTGCTGTTATTAGATCAAAGTCTTTCCATCTCACTGGGCTTCAGACTAGTTGGAGACAAAATATCTAGAAAGTACACAGATTTGTACTTGGATTGACACAGAATATTTCCTCTGACTCATGCAAGAAAATTGAGAACCTTTCTATGGATTTATGAAAAATGTTGGAAACTCAAAAACGGCATTTGCAAATTATTGTCAAATGTTGAATTCCAGTGAGATACTGGATTTTACATCATAAAACTGCATTTTTAATTATTTTTTTGTAGAAATTGTAGAATTGTGTAGAAAACAGCTTAACAGTTATTTCATAATGTAAGTTACCATTCTTCATCACAGTCATGTCCTATTACCCCATTTAGCATCTATCACTCAGCTTTCAGCTATGATTAGGCCAGTGTTGAGTTATTGCCATGGTAACTGGGGTTATAGTAAAACGAGGACACACAAAAAAACCATGCAAACACCCCAAAGTTCAAACAAATAAATTACTAAATAATGGAGAATATAAATATATGATTCAAAACTGCTTACAAAGGAGAAAATTCCTTTCTTTTCTGGGATTTATAATTCTGCTGTCACGCAACAATACCTGGTGATACTCAGAGAGGATGTTGTGCATTTCCTCCACCTCCTCACTGGAAATTTCTTTCACCACCAAAGTGTGGTCGTATGACGTCAGCAGCAAGCCCACGCATTTCCCTTCCTCATCCTTGTGAGGAGGACTGCGAGCCAGAGACACCTAAGGGAGGTAACATTGTGATTAACATGCAGCCTCGGGACAGTCAAAACTTTTTACAGTTCAAACATTTGGCCACGTGGTGCACAATTTTCAAAAACAATCCACAAAAAGCATATGTGGATTTAAACACGGTAAAGCAATCCTTGCATTAATCTTGCAGGTTTCCTATAAATGCATAATGAGTCTGCACTGACTGGGTGCACCACCTGGCAAATGCAAATCCAACACAAAGACATGCAAATGGGAACTGGAGAAGATCAATAAAGGTGTTCCACAGAAAAGGGAACGCTGAAAGCTGTCTTTGTTTGTGTGTGTTTTCTCTTTATTACTCCTCCAGTTTAAAGAAAATAATAGTTTTTCAACAATCATGGATTCGTCTCATGATGAATTTTGTACTTGGTAATCTTGATCCTCGATGCCAAAGTGCTCTCGCAGGTTTCTGAACACTTGTGGACAGTACTCTTTGAATTTGAACTGAGCAGGTAGATTCTCCCTGAAACGGAGCAAAAAGAAAAAAAAAATGAAAAAGCTAATTCAGGTGCAGCAGCCCTCACAAAGTGTCATTGTTGAATTTCTGTTTAAGGATGAATTTATGGATTTGTACTTTTTATTTGTTTCAATTTAACATGACATCAAAAACAATTTGAATCCACAGCCCCTCAGCTCGAGAAAACATGTTTCATTCCTTTTCCCACCTCTGATCACAAATTCTTTAAAAGATTCCTGAATGGATTAAAGGATTATTGAAAGCCACTCAGGTTTAGTCAGGATGGGAACTAAAGCCTGGTTTCTATGAATCACATAAAATA
>JAVKLF010000110.1:12001579-12015925 GCA_034783495.1 Millerichthys robustus | reverse complement strand
CGATCATGCACTTTTTCACGAAAATCGGCCCGATTGTGATCGGTGACCGATCGATCGGCACACCTCTAGCTACAAGGATGGTATCATATTGTGGTATATTTTTTTTAACCTTTTATCAATATCAGGAGTAGTTTAAAAAGTACAAACATTAGCAAACATTACTGAAAACCGGTTGTTACTCACTTGGAGAAGCGTTCTGCGATGGCATTGCTTTTCCCGCGCCCACCGACCAGCGATATCTCTTTGGCAGTGACACGCAAGGACTGCGTCACCCAGGACTTTCGATTAAATGGACCGCTATCCATGTCTGCCAATGACCTGAGAACTTAAACACAAAACAACAAACAGAACCAAAATGTATTAGACAACATGTTGTAATAGTCTACCTCTAAAATGACACTTCCTTCCATTTAAAGTTAACAGTGTAGCTAGTTATCTACTAGTTACTATTAAATAATACTCCTTATGAGTAGTAGAACTACTGATTACACACCTGGTGATGTTTTAATATAAAGAAGTCCTAATGGGAAAAAAAACAACTACTTTTGAATATTCACATAACATGATCATCCATTGTCGTAAAGAAAAAGAGAAAGTCTCCTTCCTCTTAGTTTTATGTCTGCAGTCCATCTTGTAGAACTTCAGTCCATCAAACTGCATTATGTCACCATGAGACAAGAATTACAAATAAGTCCTTATTCAACAATTATTCAGACCTCTCAGCAACTTGATGCTGGTGTGAAAGTCTGCATATGAAGAGGATCTCTGAGATCATTAATTTACAGGTCTGTAAAACAAGATTTTCTGGCATGAAGTATCTATGAAAACTGAATACATGTATTTGTGCTCATACAGTTGCGTATACAAATAGGCATGCCAACAAGTCCAAACTTGCACAGCAGCTTTTCCCGCATGATTGCAAAATGGAAAAACAAACTAAAAAACAGCTAAGCATAACGGCGTCACCTTCCCATGGACAAGAGGCTAATTTATTAACTTTACATGGGGATGTGAATAAACACAACCACTCACTCTGCATTTTTACACTACATTTTTGTCATTAAGGACACTTTTTTTAGGTGTCCTAAATGAGAAACCTCTGAAAAATGTCACATCTGAAAGAATCAGTCATAAATTAAACCGGAATTCCTACTTCAGAGTTCAGAGAAGAAATGTTAAAAACTATCAATTTCAACCACTGCTGACTACAGATGTGTCAACAATGACATCTTATCTCAGGATGTACATCTTTCAGTCTGGCACACCTTCAGGATTACATCATCACTCAGACGCAAAGCTTTACTGGTATCAGGACTTTGGACTGAACTTTAACCTAACTGTGACTGAAAACACTCTGGGGGGGAAAAAATCCCCTATCTATGCTTTTTTATACTTACATTAAATGTCACTGGTACTGACAAATAAAAATAACCAAATTTATCATCTATATCCATGTGATTGTATGTGTTTAAGTGTACTTATGTATATGTAAATGTACATTTCTTAAATAATCTATCATTACTACAAACAGTCTGCCAAGCAGACTGTTTTAATATGTCAACTAACCAGTTTACTGTGTCGTGTAATTTTTATAAACCTGCACATTATTTGTGGTTTGTGCTGAACAGGTGTATCAGACACCTACTTGTTAACAAACTGTACATCTGTTTACTTGATGTTAGGCCTAGAGCCATTTCCTACATGCAAAGGAAGGGACACACCCTAAATAGGACACCTGTCAACCACAAAGATCCACCAAGTTAGGAGTCCTCAGCCTGTCTGTTCCTAAATCTTAAGATGGCTGCAGGAATCAAGGATGGAAATGCAAAGATTGAACATAGAGTCATTATAAAGACAACTAAATATACGAACTAAACCTGTCCTTCCTGCTACAGCAGCAGTGAGGCATTTTTGAAAAAGTCCCTGTCAATACATTATTAGACAGCATTGTAAAAATGGTTGGGGAAACAATATGCTTTTTAGGTAGTTTTAAAGGGATAGTTCAGATCTTTTGAGGATTTTTATGGTAAGGGTATAAACTGCTATTATCTTACCTGTTGCAGATAGCTTTATGAACAGCCTCACTTTCTAAACAAGGAATTTAATTCAAACTGATGAGCTAACAGCTAGTCAGACAGGAATTAGACCTAAAGTGGGCTGCTGCCTTTTTCAAACAACGCCAATCAAAAATGATAGCGCTTTTCGCTAACAGTATTTTATGAACATCTAGAGTTTTGGATCAAATTGGAATCTGCAATTAATTCGGTGATTATTTATGAGCACACATAGCAGCAGCAGCAGCAGCAGCTCTAGCACTTCTGACAGAAATATTTAAGTCCTGGTGAATTAAATGTAATGCAAACGGGACTGAGGAATGGAGATGTTATTTCATTACAAAGGTATGCCATCAGAAATATGTTATTCCTGCTGTAAGTGTTACAGCTAGCTGCTACTGCTGCTGCTATTTGCACTTGCAAATAACTCCAGAATTCTAATCAAATTACCATGAAATTTGAAACTAAGGCCAACCTAAATGTTCAGAAAATCTAGTTTACATGAACTGCTGTGAAATTTATGAGGCTTGTGATGGAGTTTATCTGTTTTGGTCTTAGTCTCGCTTGCTTTAACCAGCTCTAACAATTGAGTCGTCATGAAACCCCAATGGAGTGACCATGTAAGTCTAAATTACCAGCAGTGTAAAGTTTTATACTGTATTATAGCTGCTAAGTGCCTTCTTGTGTCTTCTTTCCCAGACTTTATTTTTTTATTAATACGATTCACATTTCTAGATCTTAAACAGGGAAAGTAACACTACTGCTCACGTGAACTGCTATTGTGTTAAGAGGGCAATAATCTACTTTAGTCTCACCCTGGCTCATCATTTCAGTCAGAAATAAAGTTTATTTATTCTAACTCAGGGGTGGCCAATCCTGGTCCTCGAGAGACGCTATCCTGCATGTTTTAGAGGTTTCTCTGCTCAAACACACCTGATCTGAATGAATGAATGGGTGATTAATAGGCTTCTGCAGAAAGTCAGGAGGTGATTCAGTCACTGACTCAGCTGTGTTGGAACAGGGAAACATAGAAAACATGCAGGACAGGCTCTCGAGGACCAGGATTGGCCACCCCTGTTCTAACTGGTATTGGCCATTGAGTTATCTGAAAGAAGTAAGGCATTAATTGTTTATAACCTTTCCACAGAAAGGTTCCACAGATGGTACGTTTTTTTATTGAAGCTCTAGTAAGTTTGATGTGGGCTTCTTTGGGACAACAATCTTTCCAAATCTGCCACATAATCATCTCAAAATAACATAACAGATCCTCTATTTTCATTTGTAATCCCATTAACTCATTACTTCTTCAAGTACAAGCTGATAATATGAGTACTGACTGAATCTGTGAACATTAAAACAAACATTTCAAAACAATGGTGTCTCTGTTTCAGCACAGAATGAGACACACCAACTAAAGATTACCCATTACAGCCTGTTTCATTTGAGCTTTAATTTTCTCATATTAAGAACAAAACAATCAAAAGTACATTTGGATACAAAGGAGGAGTCCAAATTGCTCAATAATAGGATAAAGAAGAATAAATAAAAAACGCCCAGGTCGGTTCTTCAAATGACACAAGAGAAGCCTGAACTGAAGTCATTACTGAAGTATGCAATAAAAAGAGAAGAGAGAGCATCCCAGCTCAAAGATCAGCATGTCATGTGAAAATCCTTAATTACAGGTGTAACATCAGCGGCTTTCAGGCAGCCTTCACTGCTTGACTCGGAGATAGCCACGTCGTTAGGCCGTAGCCTACATAAACTTGTTTTTGTAAGTGTAGGCCTACATTAAATTAGAATATAGAAGCTGCAAACAAACTTAAAGTACAAACTAAGCAGCCGGCCTGACCAACATACAGCGTCTCCTGAGAGCAGGGGGCCGAGTGCGTGCGTCCATAACTTTATCAATCATATCTGAACTAGTAAAGCCTCGCGCTAATATTCAGAACACAGGTGCCTACTTATTTTGACATTACTCGTGCTGCTTATTCCCGTATGTTTGTAATGTATTCGTTTAGAAAAATGCTCCTACCTGTGGGAACTTCCGTTGAGTGTTCGGTGAAACCTGAAACACACCTGACACTCCGACGCTGCCGCTCGTCACCGCCTGGAGTGGACGCGGAGTAGGAGGCGCGAGAGCAGAGGTGAGCCGAAGTCTGATCACGTGATCGTCTGAACCAATCACCTGAGGCATTGCGTTACCTTGCTTACCTGGCAGTTGTGATATCTCTCCATCTTTCCTTCTGTTTCTGGTTTGGTTTTTGTGACCGAAATTCCAGAGTATCAGACTCAGGCTTGCTTTTTTTTAGTTAAAAGAAAGCAGAATAAATAAAACAAGAAAAACGAGATATAGGCCTACCTTTTCAATAAAATCGAAGTGTTTGCTTTAAGCCGCACGCTGCCCTTGGGTCAAAATGACTCAGGGAACTGAAGGCAGGCGGTTTAAAAAGAATAAAGGCTTGGTTTTCCTTAAAGGAAAGCTGCTTTTCTTGCCAGCTTTTCAAGTAGGCTATAATAAACTTGTGGAGAGAAAATTTTAAATTGTAGTTGTTTTGGTTTAATCGAAATAAGATAATGCAGTATCTCAAAGATCCTGCATGATCAATTAGCTCTCAAAATATGTTGGAAATGACTCAACTATTACTACTACTAGCTCAGTATTTATAAAATTGACTAAGCTAGCTACTTTTGATTTTGCTATTTAAATAATTTTATGGTTGTAATCACTTTTACTGTAAACCATCTGCTAGTTTGCCAAAACTTTTTGGTAACAGGCATATTTAAAACTTATATACACACACAGATGCAGGCAAAATCATTGTCACCCGTCCTTCGGCGGCTGTCTATAAAAATGGTGATTACAGAAACATCCACATAAGCAACAGTACGAGATCTTCAGAAGAGTGAAACAAAAATCAAGTTTATTGGATGTTTGCATACATTTGCCTTTTAAATAAGACAAGTTGATTTAGAAATCAAGGGAAGCTTCCACTTCACTCAACTCCTTAGGTCCTTGAGCAATGCGGTCATTGTTTCCATAAACTATGGCAGGCCAGTGTAACATGTATTTAAATATTATTCCTATCTCTAATTAGTAATAGCCTTTCTTGTAGTTGAAATGTCATTCTTAGTCAGAATACTAGTCAAATATTGTGAGGTTTTCACAATCAAGACGATATTGGAAACTTGAAAATCAACATCGAGCCAGTTTATTACACCATGAATCAGCATGCTCAGGCTTTTGCTTTTACCTGCCACACAGTCCATATTGCATTTAACCAAGACTTCTCTTCCTGCAGGTGGTTGTCCCATGTGGGTGGCTCCCTGTTGTTTTTTTTGGCCAGCATGGACCCAGCCAAGCTCCAGACGCTCACCAATGATGGGCTGAGTACTTAAGACTTGACAAATGGAGGCTTCATCTGAAGTAACGAGGACATTGCTCCAATCTGTTGTGATGAAGAAGTAGAAGGGAGAACTTTGGGGGGAAAAGCCAGTAGTTCGTTAAGGCATCTAATTAATGTCTCCTAAACACCTCAATTTGGATATTTTCTGTCTCACTTGGAGTAAATCTTGGGTTTAGCCAGTTGTTAGAGTTTTTGATATTTTGTACCATATGTGTACTTTTGAAGTGTGATGTATTATATGCTTTTTGATGTATGCTCTTGAATTTGTCTTGCACTTTGCAGTTTTATTTCTATAAAAGATGCTGTATAAACAAACTTTACTTTCCCCGTACGGGCCACCATTATGTAAGAGTCACCTCGGTATAAAATACTGAGTTTGAATCTACACCTTCTCATAAGTTGTTTAGTTATGAGGAATCAACACGGGTTCTTCTTTTTCAGTAAATTCCCCTTTTTCTGTGTTTATCACCACACAATGAGGAGTATTTACATAGGCCTATAATAATTTTGTTCTTCCTATAGCCTAGTCTAAAAATAACATTTCACATATCAAGGGCATTTTTTCCCTGGCCACAATCAACATTTCAGATATCTCAAATGTTCTTTTCAAAACTTTCTACATATTGATTGGAGTTTCCAGAATAAAACTGAATATTAAAAAATGGCAATGCAACTCTCAAAACTCCTCTTTTTACTTGTCTTGAGTTTTATTTTACTTATTAAGATGGCATCCAATCAAGACATTCTAAATTTATTTGCAAATGCTCTTTTCTAAATACTGAGCCTGAAATTAACTTTTACCAAGTCAACACTGGATATCCTTGATAGTTTTAATGTAAATAAAAACAGAGTGCAATGATTTGCAAATTTTATTTGTTTCCAAATAGACATAGTAAACATATATACAATGTTTAAACTTAAATTTTGTACAGTTTTTAGGAAAATAAATAAGGCAAATTTGAATTTGATGGAAGCAATACATCTCAAAAATGTTGAGTCAGGGTTATGTTTATCTTTGTGAAACATCAACAGTCTGGAAACATCTAGGAAGTGAGGAAACCAGCAGATTAAGTTTTTGGAAGGGAATGTTGTTCCATTCTTGTCTGATGTAGTCTGATGTAGGACTCGAGCTGTTCAACAGTTCTGGGTCTCCTAACGGACCAGAATTAGTTAAAACATTTGATATGTTTACTATGTTCCATTCTGAATAAAATACGCAGATTCTGTATTCATTCATACATTTTACACATTGTCTCAACTTTTTTGAACTTGAGTTTGTAATGAAAAGCATTACAAAGTAGAAAATAATAGTAAAGTATAATGAATAACACAGATAAATAACAATATTGGAAACATAAAAACAGCAACCAAATAAAAACAAGCACACTGCATGAGCAATATTGAAAATTATGTCATTTGGGCGTTCAGACAAATACTTAGATAATTAAAAAATAGACAAATAAAAGTAAGAAATGTTAATATTCTTACAATATAAAAATCAGAATTTGTTCAAAGAGCATCATACAAAGCCTCCCCTCCCCTCCCCCCACCAACAGTCATCCCTGTTTTCTGTCATTTTAAGAGCTCACTCCCTCTTTTTCTTCTGCGTCTCTTCAGACGTGCACTAAATCCGCCAAAGACCAAGAGAAAGAGGCCAGAGAGACCCCAAACAGATCGTATAACCTTAGTGGGCGACTTATCGCCGTGTCAGTGATAATAATGGACTTTTCCTCGCTGTCGCAGGTTTAATTAATGCTCCCTGTTCGCGGGGAGCTGGAGGAAGATGAGCCTTTTCTCTTCGCCTGAGGAGGGTTTGCTGCTTGCTGCTGTGTGGGGGAGTGGGCTACATCCTGTGGCGTTTCCTGTGTTTGTAAACTAGACGGTGCAGAAAACGTCGGCGAAGAAGCCTGGTAGGTTAAGAAATTCTTTTTTTGCTGTTGAACGCTTTGTTGACGTTACCTGTGCAGTGGGTGGTTTGCGTTCTTATTTTGTATAGTTCGTCGTCGGAGACGGCAATGAAAGGATTCACACATTGTTACAGCGTCCGTGTTAGCCAGTGCAAGGTGGCTAACAAATGTTAGCTTAACATTTGGGAGGGGGAGGCACTCGTAGCGACGGCCATCACGAATGTCTTTATTACCCTGCTTCGTCTGGAACCAGTTGAGCTTGTGTCTTTTTGGCAGTTTATTAGAGAAAGCATTAAATGGTCTAGTTTGTGAGATATAGCCTTTTCTGTTACGGCGCTATATCTGACCAGTGACCAGGTGGGCTTTTAATTCGTTCGAATATAAGTCTTTAATTTTCAGTGGGCGAGGGCGCCAGCGAGCAGCTAGCTGCTAACTTAGTCAGCTAGCGTTAGCCAGCCAGCTACACAGCAGCTAATCTAGGTTTGCTGGCAGGCCGAAGGCCACTTCAGACACTACTGGGAAATAACTTTTACTTTGAAAGCAACATAATGTTAGAATAATGTATTTTCCTCGTCTTTAGCTAAACAATTTCAGTTTTAAAATAATCATCATTTTTCCACGCACAACGCTAGTTTGCATGTTAGCGTCCACCCTAACCTAGTTGACCACTTCTATTTGTGACTCCCTAAAAACTCTAGTACCTCAAATATAAAATAAAGAACAAATACATACAGTCTAAAACATTTTAAATGTGTGATATTGTTCTAATCAAATTAAAATTGTCAGTGCAGTGTTTTTGCACTGTTTTTTTTCTAAATGTTTTAAACGAACCGGTATATGTGAATAGCTTTGTTTGGCTGGACAATTATTTTCTTTGAATTTGCAATAGTGTGCCATCTTGACTAGGTCAATCTTGAAGAAGCGATGTTAATTTTAAGAGACTTATTGGTTAAGTGAGAATAAACTAACTAATAACTCTCAGGCAAGGGAGGATAAATAATACCTTCAATAGTTCTGGGTCTGTCCCCGGGTCTCTTCCCAGTGGGACATGCCTGGAAAATCTCCCAGTAGGCATTATAATCAGATGTCTACATCAGCTTGACAGTGAGCTCACAGGATCTTTAGTCTTCTTCTTTAGGCTGTTCCTTTTTCAGGGGTTGCCACATTGAGTCATCCTTCTCACAGGATCTGAAAGAGTGCGGGACTTGTTTTCTACCTTCTAAAGAAATGTTAAAATACAGTTTGCTATGACCCCTCATGTTAGGTTCAAACCACCTGTAACATAAATGCATCAAGAAAGACAAGGAGAGTTAGATTGTTTTTACTCATGAGGAGAACGCACAGAGGAGAGAGAGGAGTTCAGTAACAATTCTCTGCCCGCTCTGTCGGTTATCAGCCGAGCTCCTTTATTTATTAAGATTTAGGAGGTCCCTAGTTACATGGGTTTTGCTTTGACCTAAAGGGAGGGGTGACAATAAGATGGCTGCAACACCTAGATAATGATGATTCAACAGAATGAACAGAAAACAATAGAACAATATAGACATCTCCAAGGTTCCACTTCTGTTTCCTTCGACCTCAGTTTGCTCCTGGACGGGACCTCGCCTTGGCAGTTTGACCATTGTTAATCCTTATCTTCAGGAGCTGATGGCAGTTCTTGATTCTGCTGGAACATCTGTTTCCTGACACAGACACTCAAACTTTCATACCGGTTGGTCTACTTGTCATTCATTCACTCTCTCACATGCAGTCCGTGATCAAAAGGTAATTAGAACATAAAATACTGTATAATGTATTAAGTAAGTAAATGTTAATATAAGATTGATTAAATATGTGATAATATAAGAGTCAACTCAACACCTCATCTCTCATTTTCACTGATAAATAAATCTGAAACATTTTACATTCATGCAAACACGGCATTAGGAAACAAATGCATTGTACAAAAAATATTAGAATAAAAGAATAATTTTTAAAAGTGCATTTCAATCAGGCTGGCCATGGGAGCTGGGAAGGTTGTTTGTAAATGAATTAATAAAACTAACTGTATACAACTGTATCTGATCATCAGGACCCAATGTCAGATACAACATTAGTATTTTAGACAGCTGTTAAACTGTAGGACTGTCCCATATTTTACACCAACAGGATCTGCTCAACCTAAATCATAAACAATTAAGTTTTTACACACTATTTTAAACAGCAGCAGCTCCATCACTGAGAGTCAGTTATAGCTAAGTTAGTCCTGGAGCTGGTCTGTGCTGAACACAGCTCTTCTTCCTGCTAAATTTGCATGAATTGCATGTACTTTTGTTCAGCTTTGTTAAATGTTTAGGTCAATAGGCATTTGTAACAGTGGATAAACTGATTAAAGAAATCCCCTTTGCAGAATTACCTCTTTAGTGTGGCGAAGGACTTTGCGATCTTGTGGTCAATGCTGTCTGAAAAGTCGGCTCCTCGTACATTCTTTTGGCGGGATCACACACCCCATCATGTACGTCGCCTACAGACAACCTATCCTGCAGATCTATGTGGTTTGCAGTGTGTGATTGGTCAGAACTTTGTGGATATGCTTGTTTATGTTGAGCAGCAGCACCCGCCAGGCTGGGGGATCAAGGTTTTCTATGAACACGTGACTGAAAGCCATTTTGGATTTTAGATCTCTTTGCCACAGACAAACATGGAGGAAATGTTGTTTTTAGATCTGAAAATAAACATTCAAGGCTGAGAACTGGAGCAGTTTTCGGAGTATGTTGATCCGCTGTCTCACGTCGTGTTGACGTATAAACCAGGCTTAAGAGTGACTCCAACACTTGGATGTCCGAGGATGACTGAACACAGCAGGCAACCTCACCTGAAAAAGGACATCTGGGACACCCTGCCAGAGCCAAGCCTTGGGGAGCTTGCGGATGAGCACCTGGTAAGCTTTGGCTCCTGGGGCTCAGTTGGGGTAAGCCTAAAGAAAATGGCTGAATGTTGTCTCCCCATGAATCCACAACCTGTGAGGAGCACTATAAAGGATAATTGCCATACAAATCAGATGGCAAGGCCAATTTCTGGCAACATAAACTGGCTTTAGGAACTTGGAATGTCACCTCATTGGGAGGAAAGGAGCTGGAGATGGGAGCTTGGACTCTGGATCTCTGGAGCTGGTCTCTGTCTTTCTATGCAGCAGTCCAGGGAAAGAGACGTCACAGATGTAACTTTTTTTTCTTCAGGGCTGCTTCACAATAAAAACACCTAGAGCGCTCAAGACAGTAATGCTGTTACATGTTTATTTTTTGTTTAGGACCTAGAGATTCGTAAGGAGAGACGCATCATCCTCGACTGTGAACAGGACAAAGTCAAAGACATCATGGAACAGGTTGATTTATGTCTTTTCATTTAGGATCCTGTTTATTGAACTTTAACATGTGGAGTCAGCATAACAAACACCTCATATCAGTACCTACCCTGAACAGATGGATGGATGGATGAATGATGGATGGATGGATTGATCAGCTTTTTTCTACTAGATCCATTTTTGATAAAACTCTGTAAACAAGGAGGGGCTCTGCCAAAACAGAAGTAAAAATGAGCTCAGATTCTGTTAAAGTGTGCACAAATTGTTCCTGTTTGTAGGTTTTATGTTTCTTTCTGAGACATATTAATGTTAAGTTCAACTCTATACATTTTTATTTTACAAAAGGATATTTTGTATATTTTGCTGAACAACAGCAATTTATTATATTTGTTAAAGTGAAATAAGCCATTAAATTTTGAATTCATTTGCTAAATGAATTTTTGTCACTTTATAATTACACACTTTTTAGGTTACTAAATATGGTTAGAATGACAGTCTGAAATTCAAAAATACATGGAAAAAGCAGAATTTAGGAAAAAATAAAACAGATTTTGTAGGGCCCTGCATACGTAGGTTGAACAAGTAATGTAGGCCACACCCAAACAAAGCTGTTAAAGACTTAGGGACAGTGTTTTCTTTGCTTACATCAGCTAACGTAATCATCATTTTCAGACCAAAATCTTCATGGAGGGACAGCGCCGACACGTGAGTGAGTTGCTGTTCTATGTTGATATGGCTCACAAAGAGGGGACACTGTCAGATAATTTTGCACACCTGGATTTAGTGTAGGAAGTTTGATGTAGAATCAGACAATGCACAATAAAGGTGCCCAACACAGATTGAAGATCTGCGTACCCTCTTTAAATTCTCCCACCCAAACTTGCTTTGAAATCGTCCACCTTAAGTTTGTCTCTCATACAATCTGGTTGTAGCGGCTCACCTCTTGGTTTAGTTGTAGTTCACGGTTTTCTCCTTCAGCCTGAGTCCATAAACTTTGTAGGCTGCTTACCCTCTGAGCCTTCAAGTCTTTACATTTCCTACTCAAACATGCCTGTGCAATTTCTCAGTTATCCGGGTCATCACAACAGCAAACATGCTTAAATCGGAGGCAACCGGACTTAGATCAATTCTTGTTAGAAAACGTTTTGACACCCATCCGGGAGTCTTTGTCAGTTCTGGTAGCTCGCACTGAGCAACAAACAGTTGGTGAAGTTCTGTTTTTAAGATTAAGCCAGCAGTCTCGCCAGGATTCAGGTGAACAAGTGCTCAACTTACACCTGAACAATAGCGCCTAACAACCCAGGACAGCAACAGGTTGGGTCACTAATCTGCATCTGAATTTGAATGCGCTCAGAAGGCTGGGCCTCCATGTCCTTAAAAACTTCAAGACTTCAAGAGTTATATCTTAAACATATTAAATCACTTTCCTGCAGCTCTCCCATGAAACATCTCATCTCAAACGGAGTTCACTGAAGCCAGTTTATTACATAAACAATCTTGATTTTTCTCTGAGATCATTTACAGTGGTCATATACATATTATTCCTTTGACAGTTTTTAATCAAAATGTTGTTGGTTATCGACATGAGCTTTGTTTTATCCCCCTTTCAGGTGATCACCATAGGGAAGCATGTCAAGGGGTACCACTATATCATCGCAAACCTGGTGAGTTGTCCTGAAAATAATACAACTAATGAATGGCAAAATTGATCAACTTCTTTATACTAAAAGATAACATACCTTAGAATCCAGGTACATGGTAACGGTCATGTAGTGATCATCAACACTTTGAAGCTAGTGTTACCAAAGAACACATAGTAAGATTTATCGTTAAGCTGTGGTGTCTCCCTGAGGCTGGGTTGATATATTTTTGTAAGAGGTGTATCAGAAAGTGGCTTAAAAACAAGCTGCCATTGTAGATTTTCTGAAATGACCACTCACTGATCACTGAACTGTTGAAAATAATACAGTCAGTTGTTTAAATGGTTTTCTTGGTTTGTCTTGCAGGGTTTTGTGGATTGTGACCTCTCCAAAATCCAATACGGAGGTGCAAATGTTTCTGGATTTCAAATTGTAGATTTTGATGATCCTATGGTGGCAAAGTTTGATCAACGATGGGAGGCTTTGGAGGAAAAAGAGTATCCTGGAGCTGATACACGAATCAGAGTAAGAACTGGACATTCAGTCCTGATTTCTAGACCACATTTTGTTTCTTTAGTATAGCTAAAAAGACAATCCCTGTTTTACATGACTTTTAGTTAGAAGTTTATGACCAGTCAAGCTGAGCAGTTCTATGACAATGTGTGTGTGTGTTTCTACACATTAATGACACAACCAGCTGAGTGACAGTAGCACAGCTGATCAGAACTAAGTATTACATAATACTACAGGTCAAATTGTACTTCTGCCAAGTCATACTTTTGCAACTTCATCATCATACAGTATATCACATATATATTCTATGGTTCTGTGTACGAATAGAAGTCGCTAAAGGTCTCTGTTCAAATTTTAGCCTGTTTTGTACCGACCTTGGCCGTTTTTAAAGAGATTTTCCTCACCCTAGGACCATTTTGTCTTGAACTCATCAATAGCAGTCTGTCCTCTGGTGTGGTCCCTGATCATTTTAAACATGCAGTGGTGCAACCGCTTATTAAATCACCTGGTCTAGATTCCACTTACAGTATCTAGCTAATTTGAGGCTAATTTCCAAACTTTCTTTTGTATTTAAAGTCCTTGAGAAAACCGTGCACAGTCAAACTGTCAGGTTCAGATTATGGATGTTAATCAATAATCACTCAGACTCAATTGATTCACAACAGAGACAGGAACTAAGTTTTCTACTGCAGTAGGAGAGAGCCCAGATCAGCTGCTTAACCACTGGTCTCACACAGCTCTCTGAAGCTACTTCTCCTCAGCAGTGATTTATTAGAACAAATGGGAGGGTAGGATCATGCATAGCAACAATGAAAACTGAGATAAGCGTGTTTCACATTCTTGTGTGGGAAAGTGTACAGAAAACCAATTGTGCTGGTTCCACTAAACTTATCAAAACTGCCAGCTACTTTCTCTGCAAGCACAGAAAGTTACAACTACAGAATTAATACATCTGATGATTAAAGATACAATAAAATAATGCTTTTGACTTTACACAAACACTTGGTGTTCTTGAAGGGCATAATATCCTTGAGGTTTTCCAATCCTGTTCTGTCATTTTAAAGGTTTTTAATAACATCCTTTTAGCTACTGACTTCGGTGACCGTGTCATTCATGTGCTTTTAGATGTAACAGCTGCTTTTGACACTGTGGACCATGACATTCTGCTATTTCATCTGAAGCAGTGGGTGGTAATTGGGGGTGTTGCCTTAAAAATGTTCCAGGCCTACTTGACAAACCACATAGTCTGTGTTAGTCTTGAGGGGTCAGGATCCTCCAATTCTCCTCTTTTTTTGTGGAGTCCCTCAAGGCTCAATCTCAGGCCTACATTTGTTTTCTCTCTCTCTTCTCCCAGTTGGTTCTATACTCAGAAAGCATGGCATTTCAATTCATTGTTTCACAGATGACATTGTAGTGGTCACCCCAAAGGGGAAATTGGGGTCACCTGTCTTTGCCCTGGGCTCGGAGAGCCTCCTCAACAAGAGA
>JAVKLF010000110.1:11955548-11973061 GCA_034783495.1 Millerichthys robustus | reverse complement strand
AATTTTGGCCGATGACGTCATCAGCTGCCCCCATCTTGCTCCAAAATCAACCAAAGTGTGCTGTGCCGCTAACCCCCCCCCCCCCCCCCCACCACCCCCCACCCCCCACCCCCACCCCACTCTCCCTGCAGGTGGAGACCGAGGCCTCAGCAGCAGAAGTACGAGGGCTCCAGGAGCGTCTGGAAGCCACTGAACTCGTGAGTGAGGGTCTGCGCAGAGAGCTGAGAGAGCTGGGCGCCCGGCAGAGCCACACTAACGCCGAGCTCCACCAGGCCCGGCTGCAGGTGGCCCAGCTCACCCTGCAGTTCTCCGATCAGGACCTGCTCCTCAGAGAGGAGCGGGCCAACTCGGCCCTCGAGAGGGAGGCTTATAAGCATGCAGCAGAAGTGAGGCTCTGACAGGAGGAGGATGATGATGATGATGATGCAAACTGTTTTAATATTGCTCACTGCTGAGGGGATAGGTGTGTATGTTACTTTGGCCACCACAGTTGGCTAGTTGACCTTAGCAAACACACAAATGGTTACTGTACAGGTCAGTCAGTTTTATAGATGCAGAGCTAAAGTTTGGTGTGAAAATAGTTGAGACTCTTTCAGATCACGTGAGATTTGACCTCTGAACTCAACTCCTTAAAGAGTTCTAGGACTTTATTTGAGCGAAAACTGAGTCAGCATTTATTATTCCTTCTGTAAGTTTTTTTAGCATCTAACGACTTCAGCACATCGCCATTTTTAATCAATCAGCTATCAAACCATTTAGCTCATCCAAAAGGTGTGTGCTACGACTTTTGTTTTTTTAAAAACTTTATTTTTTCAATACATTTGTCTTTTTAGGCTACTTGTAGCCTTTACCTACTGTCTTGCTCATTTTAGCATTCAGCTACAGTTTAGCAAAGTGATATTTTAGCTACTGTTATGCAAATTTCAGCATAGGCATTTCTTTTGCTAATTTTAGATACTGCTTATTTTTGGTGCTTAATTTTAGTCGTTGGTTTGTTTGTTTTAATATTTATTTAGTTGATTTAAGGATCGGTTTTGCAAACTGTAGGACTTGTTTTATCGGTTTTAGCTACTATTTATTTTCAGTTTAGCTTTATTCTAATTTTAGTATGTTTCCAGCTCAGTTAAACTTGTGTTATTCTTATTTTAGCTTGTGTTCAGCTCATTTTAGCCTCCGTTCTGCTGATTTTAGCCAACAGCTTGAGCTGAGTTGTTGTCTTTATCACTCAGCCTTCACACTGATTTGATCTTCTATTTGTTCAGATCGATAAAAAGAAGTTCCACGACCTAAGCTGCGAGCTCAGAAAGAAGGAGGAGTGGCTACAGGAGGAGAGGATGGAACGAGACAACCTGGAGGCAGAACTTGGGAAGGAAAAGGTAAGCAAATGAATAAAAAGATTAGAAAAAAAAACAAAAAAAACAGCACAGGTATTTTTAACGTCTAACGCACAAACATCATCGCGGCTAAACATAACTTGGGTGCAGGGTTTCCACATCATCTGTAGCTCAGGGTGTGTTGTTGGAAACTGGAGAAGCATGTCAGAGTTCAGCGCAGGTTCTTTTAGTGCTCACATGCTGGCACAAATAGAAAAGCTTCCATGAACAGTGAGCAAACATTTCCTCACATCAACATATGATCAGCAGCAGGAGGGGTGAGCTATGTCAGGATGTGGGACAGAATAAAGTTACTGACCCCCACCTCCCCCTCTCTCCTTGCTCGGTGTAGGTGCTGCTGAGTGATGCCAAGCGAGAGCTGCAGGAGCTCAGGGCCGAACTGAGAAAGGTCCAGAAGGAGAGAGAGGAGGAACAACTGCACAAACAGGCAAGGTTTCAGCACCAGAACACCAAAGCCACTAATTATTTACTTCCAAACCTCCTACAGGCCTTGGGTCTAAGTAACCCACAAGGTCTCAGTTTGGCCTTGTAGGTCATTTAGACTGCGGTTTGTTTTTATCCATATTTATCACTCTTTGCCATTACTAGAGGGTGATAATTTATTGGCCTGTGTCGAGTGCACACGCAAGTTTTCATTTGTTTGTGAGCAAATTTCAATGAAACCCTCAGACAGTAATCGTTGGTCGCACCTCTACAGCTGTTTCGTTTTGAAGTCAACTTCATTCGAGACGGCCTCTACAGCTAATCAGTTTTAGCCAACACAGAAATGGTTATCATTTCAGTCAGTTTTACAGATTTTGAGCTTAAATTAGGTGTGGTAGTAGCTGAGACTCATTTCCAACACACACTTGTCGGAGCTAACAAATAACTCAAGATCTGACAATGTTGTCCAGGTGAAATAGCTCATAATATTTTTCAAGATTCGACCAACACAGCTAAAAGACGATCTAAATCTAAATCTCCGGCCCTGAAAAACAGATGGCAAGACATATTCCTTCAAGAAACACCTTTAGATCTGTAATCAGTTATTTTATTTTGTTTTTGATTTCCTGCAGTGGTGAAACCTCAGCTTGAAGGCTTTTTCTCGAGATGAAACAAAACACTGATTTATTTTCTCATAATCTTTTTAGCTCCTCAGCCTGTTTGCCACCAAACAAGCATCCTGAATAATGGGCAGAATAAACAAAATGTTATACAGAAGATTTAAGATGATCTGTCCATTTTACAGTTTTACATGTTGAAAATCCTGCAGAAAACACTTTTCTGCATGTTTACAGGCAGTGTGAGTTATTTCTTTTTCAATAAGACATGTTCTTTTTAATGTCGCCTTCCTTCCCTCTTCAAATACTGTGACAGGAGGTGAGGAACTACATCCATCAGCTGGAGCAGATGTTGGGGAATGTGCCTGAAACTAAACTAAACAACTTTGCATCTTCATGTATTTGTGAGTAAATGACCGTGTTTACGGTTGAACTCTGATTTTGATGAGCTGCAGTGTGACGAGTCTGCTCGAACAGCTCCAGGCTCGTCCTCTGAGCAAGAGGAAGACGCTTCACCCTGCTCAGATTCGTCACCCCTTTGTCTGACGTCTCACCTGGAGAACGTGGACGAGACTCCGAGCCCGAGCCAGGGGGACGAGCCGGACTTGGACTCTCATGTACGTGGTTCATGTCCAAATGGATCTTTAACTAACAGATTATTTTTGTGTCGGATGCTTGTGTTACTCTGGAGTCTGATGTCAGTCTCTCACACGAAGCTTTTGTCTGTGAAATCAGGATGAGGAGAAGCAGAGCAGTAAACGTCCGGCTGGTGAAGGAAGCCAACTGATCCTACCTGAGCGGCTCAATCCAGTCCTGAGGTGAAAAACCTGGACTTTAAGGAAAAGTCCAGCTATTTTTGAAGAGATGTTTTTTCACCAGTAATCATAAAATAGCCCTTTGGACGAGATGAATTATTTCTGGTTTTATGCTTTTAGGCTTTGGGATGCTTCTTTATATTTTTATATGCTAATGTTTTAATCACTGTTGATTGTTGTTTTCTTAATGTTGCCTGTTCATTAAAAAACAACCTAAAATTACATGCAGAAGTGTAGCTAAAGTAGCATTTTTTTCACAGCAGTATGTCACTAGAGAAGGATTTGTTTTATTGGCCTGAAAAACAATAAACTGGCCAACTTTTGGTTAGACATTAATGCAGCCTGGATGAAGACTTTTGCCTGTCTCTCCATCCTCCGTGCTTTATGACTGATGTTGCGGCTGATAAGGTGCAGTTGATAACAGTTTGACATAGCATCCTTTGGAAAATGACCAGATTATCTCTTTAAGTACCGGTAGTGCCATTTCACACACAGACACACAACCAGAATCCCCTCTGCTGTTCGCTCTGACCGACCTTTTGTTGTTATTTTTAAAGCAGTTATTTTTTAAAAAAAGGCACTATCTTTAAAAAAACAGCACAAAGAGTACAAGATTGTGCAAAAGTTTTAAACTGACAAGCCTTTCTTTATATTTTTTGCTTTCAAGCAGCAGATAGATCTTTCCTTAAAGGTAATAAACTCTGATCTATAATTCATTTAATACATGAAAAGGCTCCAAACCTCAAAGGAAGAATCAGTGTTGCGTTGACACTTACAGTTACAGTTAATTTTTCAGCCCCACACCCCCAGAATTTAACTTCTTTTTCTATTTTTGTTGTGATAATTTTAAAAGGTTTATATACTGTATAATGTAAATTTCAAGGAAACCCTTTGGGGCTTAAGAGGTTTTTTAAAAATACCCATTTAAAACAGGATCTTTAGTCACTTTGTTACCAGTAGCTGTCACAAAGACACAAATCTTCACTCAAATCTTTGAATTATGACAAAGATAAAAGTATTTTACTACCAACAATGTGATCCCCAAGAAACCATCAGCTGAAAACTTGGGGTCGGGACTCAATGTGGGATCATGAAATGCCAAGTCTTTGAGAGGACTTTCAGAAAGTTTGTAAAAGCTTGCTCAAAGCATATTTTTGGTAATTAGTAGAAAAGAAAACTGTTATCATAATTAGATGGAATTGTAACTGTGGCTCTGTTGAACAATAGCCCAATAAGTGAGGAATAATTCAAACATTTGATACAATAACTAACTTTATAATCGTGTTGTTTTGGTTAAACCTTGTGTTTTCTGTGTGCAGTGAGCTGTCCGAATCCCCAATGTGGTGATACAAAGAAGACCAGAACCAAGAAAATACTCATTTTATTTCATATTTTTCTGAGTATTTAGTGTGAATTCTATTGTTTGTTGCTTCATTTTACTTTTGACATGTTAGAAGTTTTTGTTGTGAAAATGATAAATCCTCTCTTTATCACCTAGAGTCAAACCACTTTCTAAAAGCTCCGTAAAGTTTTTATCTGTCTGAGAAAATTTAACTTATTTTTTTTCCCCATTTCAGCCCTTGACACCTAACTCCTTGGTTTCAGGCCTTTAAGCTGCACTGTAATGTGTTGTAACTGTAGTGAGAAATATATTCTCGGCTTAACTTAATCCAGCTCAGTGTTTTTGGTGCCTTTTTGGTCCCGGAGGGTTTTTTTGTTTGATTATTTTTATTTCATGAGAGCGTGCCTCCTGGAACTGTGTCAGATGTGTGGGTGTGCGATCACGGTCAAGTGTGAAATACTCTGTTTCAACTTTTGGAGCTCCAACATCAGATTGTAGCAACTTGAAACCTCTTTGTTGGAAAACAAAATCAGCGTTGGTAATAAAATATTTTGAAGGTCTATTTTTTTCTTCTTCTTTTCTTTTACACAGATGAGGTATTGTTTAACTGAAATAGCTTTTAGAAAATGTTTTTTAAAATATGACAAATGGACACAGAAAGGTTTGAGAACAAAAAAAGGGCTTTTATCAAAATACAAGAAATGCAAAAACATAAAGTAAGCATTACAAAAAAAAAAAAAAGCACAAACAAACCATTGTATTTGATTTTCATAAAAATGTAACCAGAACATGTCAAGACAGTTTGGTGTCTTCTTTTTGTGCAGCTGGGAGTCATCAAAGCTTTTTGTTTTGTTTTAAATAAAGCTCAAATGAAGAGAGTAAATCCCTGAACATATAGATAAGATGTTTGCAGTACAACGCAGTCAAAAATCAGCAATAAAAAGTAAGACGCGTCCAGCTTCAGTATTTAAAAAAATCCTGCCGTCACAACATACAAAGTACATGGATTATAAATGAAGAGCCCTTTAAAGAGGACCCCCCACTACCACCACCACTCCCTCACACCAAACATGTCTTTGGTCTTTTTGTTTTTAAGTTAATATTACAAGTTTACATGTGTACAAATATAAGATTTGAGACCTTGGTGAAATCTTCCAGGGCTAATTTATTGCACCAGCTCAAATTCAGGAAAAGAAACAGGTTCAAGAAACAAAACAACAAAAAGAGAAACGTCCTGCTTGTGTGATGTGGAACCATCATTAAATCCTTGAAATCCTGTGACACAGGGAGAGAAATGTGGCATTTTAACCAATAAAAGCAAATACCCAACTTAAGCGATAGTTCAGACCTTTTTAAAGTGGATTTCCATAGAAAAGTTTTTATTTTACTTGCTGTAAATTAATCTTTAAACGTCTTCCATTCGAAGTGGTTCTGACTGAACTGACAAACTAGTGGCTGGTCAGAGTGAAGCCAAGACCAAGTTGTGTTGCTGTCATCCTAAAACAACGTCCAGGACGTGGCAGTTTTTGCTAATGCTGCTATTACAGCAGAATAGTCCTGTAGGAACTGTACCAGCTAACTGCTGCGGCTGTTTACAGTTCAAAACAATTGCTTTTATGTAAATATTTACATTGTGGCAAACTAACAGTAGTCTAAAAGTTATGTATGAACGTCCACTAAATTTCTGAGATTGGCATTGTTTAAGTTGGCATGATCCACTTTGATCTTGGTTCTGCTCGGACCATTAGCTGATCTGTGTGGTCTGAATCCAACTATTTCTCCAAACTAAGAATGAGCCATCTACAGCAGGTAGGATATTTATTGTTCATTACCCTTTACAACTTCAAAAGATCTTGAGCATCACTTTATTGATCATGGAGACACATTTATGGCTTCAGTGTTGCTTTTTTTTGTTACCCTATTTTTATTTTCCTGATCACCTTAAACCTGACTAAGTACTTCTCTGATTTTAAAATGAATTTAAAACGGTTGCCATGACAATGCTTAACACGAGTATTACATATCATACAATACTTTGTCTCTTTCAAAATGGCATGAAATGATTCACAACCCCCATTACACACACACATGCACGCACGCACGCACGCACGCACGCACACACACAGATTGTAGTTCAGACTCCAACTACTTATTTAATGTATCGCTGTTGTTTAGTTGCTTCTTTTTTTTTTAATATTGCAACATTTGAAAAGGCTGTGGCTTTTTGGCTGACGTGTTTCTTCTATTGTTCTACATAAAACCAATTACAGATACATTAATAAATCTTATATCGTATCTAATGCAGCCATAAAATGTTAGGAGCACATTCATTAAACATTTTAATGGTTTTAGAGGCAGAAATCCATTGCTGCAATTAATAACAGGGTTTAAACAAAAGCCTTAAAGGTGGGTAAAGAGACTTAAAGGTGACAAAACTCTACATGTCTACAAACACATGATCAACTACCTTTCACGGGAAGTCGGGCGATACTGTAATTGCCTGTGTTTGCAAAATATCTGATCAACCACCGGGCAGACCTTAATGAAACTCTCAAAAAGTATTATAAGACGTACACCTGAGTAACTTTTAGAGTCGACCTGAGTCAGGATGGCCACCGCAGACGACACAAGAAAAGCTCCGACTCAGCCAACAGGACAGAGACTGAGCTGGAAGTTGGTGTGGTTGTAGCTGAGAGTCATTCCCAACTTAATGACAGTGGAGATCTTTGTTAAAACCTTTGGCATACATTTCTTCGAGGACCGCTGCTTTTATTTTGAATGGCAAAGCTTTAACATAAAAAGCTTCATAATGTTCTGTAGAAGTTTTATAGATGCTACTGGCTTGCTAACACACACATTTATGGTTTTGTTCAGTACCATGCTTGTATGGGTTAATTTGGACACAGTATTTATTTGTTTTTTGCATCTTATGGAGAGTTTGGTACTTTACTTCATCATCTCTTCTCTTCTGATTGCAGACATTTATGTTGGTCGAACATGTACAGAAATGTGATTCATGGTCCTGATAGGGTCATCCTGAGGATTTGTTTTTCTTTTTTGGGCAGATACTGTAGGCGTCCCCAAACATGGACATTTTGGTCGAGAGGTGGAGACATGTTGGTTTTTCTTTTTTGGCTCTTATGCACCAGAGTTTCTATACCTATCAGATAATTTCATAAAATAAAAGATTTGCATAATATGTCATTTCCATGTTGTGAGTTTGAGTCCCGCTCATGACTCTCTCTGTCTCACACTGTGTCAAACTCAAACATATCAAGTCAAACGTGAGCAAAATGGAGTGGAAAATATACAAAAGGTCCCACAAAGAGGCGTAAAGATAATAGTGTGTACATGCTTAGAAAGAATTAAAAAAACATACAATGATAAAAATAAGTTGCATATCTCTGAAAAGTAATACAAGTAATGTGTGGCGGCACGTGGACCCCCATGCAGAATTCAATTGTTTCTAATAATGTTTTATAATTAATTAATTTTATACAAAGCAGAGCCCTTAACAGACATCGCAGGAGTGCATTTTCTTCTTCTCTCTGTTCCTCGCTCCTCTATGTGGTGACCACTTTGTAATATCTTTAAATCTTTTTTTATACGGCGCCCTCATGAATCCATTGAAATGCAGTGCTTCTTCTTCATTTCTTTGCTTCTTACTCTGAACTCAGTCCCTTCCAGTCAGTATGTACAGTTTTGTAAGAAGAAAAAAACCTCCTGAGCCTGGATCTGGGAGGTGTTCTCCGTCGCTGACGAGGCGCCGACGACACTGCGACTTCACCTTCACGGCGTTTTCCCGGCTTTCTTTTGGGCGCTCCCCGCCGCCTCCCCGCACTGCTCGCTGTCACTGTCCGCCCCCCACTCTTTGTCCTCGTCCCAGTAGTCGTCCTCCTCTTCCTCCTCCTCCTCCTCGAAGGCCGACTCGTACGTGGACTTATCCTCCTGCTTGATGGCCTGGACGGCGGGGGGAGCGGCGGCGGCACTGTCGCTGGAGTCGCTGCTGTCCTCGAACACATCGGGGTTCTCTAGCATCTCCCGGATCAGGGGGGGCATGGGGCCGGGGATCTCCGTCTTCAGGGTGATGGCTCGCTCTGCACCTGCAGGGACAAACACATTTATCCTTTTGTCAACATGGGAAAAAAAATATAAAAATGTCGTTAAAAAAGATAGGCCTTTGTGATGATCTTTTAGTTGTGTAAAAGATGACTGTAAATGTTCTATGGCAGAAATCTTAAATTCTTACATACAACTGATATGGCATTGTGTTCAAAAGCAACACTTTCTTTCATTTAAGCACCATTCCTTGAAGGAATGCATATTGTCTGCCTTCATTACATATCAGGATTATTTGAATAAAATAAATAAATACATAAATGCCTTTAAATACTTGTTGTCAAAGAACTTTCTCTTTCTCAATTCATGTGAATGTTTGGCAGAAAGAAATTTGCTTTTAAATTTACTTAAAAATCTTGGTTACACTTTATTTAACAAAACCCCCCCCAAAAAAATTAGCTGACCTTTGGTGCTGATTCCCCTGAGGTCGGTGACTTTCATCAGCATGCGAGGAAACATGTGAGGCTTGTCGGGGCGTCTGCGGCGGGTGTAGATCTTCAGTGCCTCCAGGAGCGGCTCCTGAAGCTTGTCTACCTTCTCTGGCTCCTCCAAGTCCATTCGGTCTGAGCACGAGAAGACAGAAGCGTGAATACTCGTGAAGAGACACAACGAGCCGGTCCCATCAACCGTCTGACGTCTGCGGGAAGAGATAATGACGCAGAACTACCTCCGCAAATGAGACAGATTGCGCTGAGGAGCCCCGTCTCTGTGTCGTCCATCTCCAAAGGCAGGAGCTGACCGGCGAAGGCGAACACCAAATCTGTGAGCGGGCCGAAGCCAGCGTTGTGCATCTGGGTTCTGTTGAGAGTCAGACCATCTGAGAACGTCATAGTGTCCTGTTCCGGAGTGTAACGGGTGCATATCCTCAGCATCTACGCAAGGGAGACAAAAAATAATCCACTGTAAAAAAAAAAGGATTTTTGTGTAAAATATGTTTTACATGTCATAACACGTGAAGCAGTGTGTGAAACGAGGAGGCCTGAGTGAGGTGGAGGTTGGTTAAACAGGAAGAGAACTGGCTAATACCAGGATGTCCAGACATGCAGATTTGAGGAGGGTGATCTGGTCAGCGATGGTGAGCGTGGTGAAACCCGGGAGCCGCTTGGCAAACTCCACAATCTTTATAATGCACTTAGTGGAAAGCTCACTGAATTTATCCCACAGGCCCAAGTCCAGCTGTACCCTGTGGTCGGCACTCGAATTCTGCAGGAGAGAAACGGGGACACTGTTGTTCTGTGTGACCGTGCAGAATCCAAAGTGTTTATCTGTCCTGTAAAGCAGTGCACTGGAGAGGGAGTGTTCATACAATTATGCCTTTTTAAAAAACACTCACTGTGGTGTATTTTCCTAGTTGGCACAGAGATGGAAAGGTCTCTTTGTGAGCTTTGCTGACTTTGTTGACCAGCTCCTCCAGTTCTCCGCTGAGCTCGTAGTTTTCTGGCAGCACCACCTCCTCCTTCACATCCTTCTTCTTCTTGTTCCTGTCGTTACGCACCGCTGAAGACAAAAATGGAGACAACATGAGACATTTGACTATGGTTTCGCTAACTCACGATACTGACCTCTTCTTACTTTCTTATTAGACCAACTGACCTTCTTTGGACATGCCGACCTCGAAGCACTTCTGCAGCCGGCAGTACTGGCAGCGGTTACGAGTCACTTTGTTAATCTGACAGTTCTTGTCTCGATGGCAGGTGTACACCATGTTCTTTTGAATACTGCGACGAAAAAAACCCTGCGGCAGAAAAAAAAGTGTTCGAACAGGAGAATTGTAAATAATCTTAGAAAATGTTTCCTATTTTCAGTGTGGAACTGAGAGTGGAAACAGACCAACAGCTGACTCTCAGTCTTACTTTAAAGTTGCTGGATTTTGTCACCTGTGGACACAGAGACAGTTTGACTGTTCTGTTTTCTGTCTTTGTGCTAGACTAAATATCAGAAGCAAGACAGTTTCCCTAAACGTGTCAAGTAAAGTAAGTTTTAGTTACAATTACCTCCAACTACCATCTATTTAATGTCAACAGGTGGTCTTAATTAGGTCGGGTAGTTTATATTTTAAATGATTTGTAAACAGCTGTGTTGTTTTTATTTACACTAACCTGGTTAAGATATTAATTCAGAGTGTTGGTGGAGTTACAAACAACTACTATCTTACCTGTTGTAGATGGCTCTTGGAAAGACCTTGGTTTGATGAAACAGACTTGAATTCTGACATGTTTGATGAGCTAATGGCTAGTCTGACCGAGGCCAAGTCTAAAGTGGATTAGTGCAGGTTTCAAAGGAATCTCAAAAATTTAATACTGAACACTTTTAAGTATTTACATTGCTCTCAGTTTTGCTTAAGGTTACAGAAACATTATGATATTCCTCCAGAATACACCTGTGCTGCACAGTAAGTGCTACAACTAGCTGCTACTGCTGCTGTTTGGGCTCATAAATAACAACAGGACTCAGTGAAGAAAAAAGAAAACTCTTATGCTGATGGAAAATAAAAAGAGTTCACATGACTGCACTGAAATTTCTGAGAGAGCAGATGCTTTAAGATGGCACCAACCACTTCAGTCCAGGGCCTGTTTGGATCGGTCATCAATTCTGCCAGAATAAACTCCATTTCTCCAAACCGAGGTTGCTCAAAGAGATATCTACAACAGGTAAGAGAGTATTTGTTCACAACAGTTCCACTAAATCCCATTTCTAAAGATGTGAACTACCACCTTAAACTTTTTGAGAGGAGATTTAAAGTAGCATAATGAGATCTTACTGAGGTTTTCCACGTCTGGAAACTTGGTTTACTTGATTCAACACAGTGGTGGTCACATCCAGCACAACACTCAGTTTGATTAAACAACGTGCAGTAATTGCTTGCACACAGTAGAGGGCAGCAACATCGCAGCTGCACTCCTCACACATCTGCCAGGCATCATGAGGAGTTTCTCAGCTGTTGGGACATTTTTTTATTTTTACGTACACCCTGTAAACTCTTCGTGCACCTATGGCTTCATTTTTACCTTGCAGCCCTCACAGGAGCTCACTCCGTAGTGATAACCAGATGACTTGTCCTGGCACACAAAGCAGGGCTTGTAGACCCGGGGGGGAGGAGGCGGGGAGGGGGAGCTGGGCACCATCTCCTCCGAACTGGTGCTCTGGGTCTCCACCGCTGCAGAGAAAGAAGGGGTATCCTGTTATACTGAGGCATCTTGTCTGCGTTAATTCTTTGAGCCTTTGAAACGATGATGAAAGCTAATGCAGCAGCTGATTAGGAGAGAGTGGTCAACAAACAACTCCCCAGCCCCTCCAAATAAAATAAATTTTAAAAAGCCCATGCAGGCCACCCCATGGAGCCAGGAGGTAACTAGCTCCAAAGCAGGCATTTTTAAGAGAAAAAGGAGGGGGGTCCTGGGGTGTGGGGGTCACTGCTGATTGACAGGGACTTAAACGGGACACAATTAGGTGATGGCCAGATGGCCGTGCAGATAAAATGCTGATTGACAGCTGAGATTTGATTGGCTTCACCATTTATTGGAGAGTGTTGTGGGGTGTGATGGTGATACGTCTGCTGACTTTTTGACTCCCTCCGATTTTTTTCTTTCTTTTCTTTTATTCTTATGTGCGTGCATGCATGCTTTTATTCATTTTTATTTGAACAGCAGTCCAAATTGGCTTGGCCGTGTCCCTCCAGTCCAGCCGCATGTGAGCAAACAGAGGTGTCATGTTTACGAGACTTCGCCGTCTCTCACCGCCTCGTGAAAAAAAGAAAGTTTCACACTGTACAACAGCATTTTCTTGGCAAAAGGCCTGTTGACTGGTTCTAGTGAAAACAGTCCGCCAGCGCAAAAAAAAAAAAAATTGGCAGCAAAGTTCACTCAGAACATGCCTGGTGCACATTTAGAGGTGATGACTAAAGAACAACCAGGTTTCATCAAACGTGCCTTTCAACTTTCACCTTCAGTCACCCCAACTTTACCTCCCTGAGCCTGTACCCACCCCCCACTCCTCTTGTTTCCTGGCCCTAAATTCCTCAGTGCGGGCTGGACGGGATTTAATAGTTGCCCAGGCTCATAACCAGCCCAATAAAGGTTGTGTCTCAGATGGGAAGGGGGGCCTCAGCCAGGGTGACGGCCTCTTTATTGGGATCCAGTCACCTTCGGCTGCTATTCACATCTACGGCTCAATCCTTGGTTCCTTTCCTAGTAAAAAGTAAAGAATCTGAGGGTCAAAACCCCCTAACTCACAACCCCTCCTTTCGCCTTCAATGGACAGTGCAGGACTGAAGCAAATGTGGCCTCCAGCCCACCGCAGCAACCCCAACCTGAACCCACAGCTTGTCCTTAACAAGAGTCGTAACGTTTCAAAACCAAAGAGGCACAAAGGAATTATCTAATAAAAACAGAGAGGGGGGAAAACAAAAAGGGAAAGAAAAGGAAAGGAGGAGGAGAGCCCGAGGACAGAGACTTCTCAGTGGCCGAGAGGTTAAATAAAACCCTGACGATTTAACTTTGACCTTGACTAAAGAAGGCCATTGCTAATGATCAGCAGCCTGCTGTAAACTTCTGAATGTCTGCAAATGTCAGCAAGAAAAAGGAGCTGGGACGAGTTCAAATTAACACCAGGTTTTATGAAATTCATGTAAAAAAACAATGACTTGAAAGAAATAAAGAAGTAGCTAAGTGGTTTTGTAGTTTATTCTGAAATGAGTTAATTACCAGGCATCACTTTCTTCATGACACGTTTGTGTGAGCTCCTAATTTTCTGTTTCCATCCTGAAACCCTGGAACACCTGACAGATCTAATGTGAGGTGTTTTTTGTTTTGTTTTTCACAGTCAAACATGAAACTGGTTACAAATAGTTTTTAGTCATCTTTGCTTTAATTATTGCCCAACACCAAAAAATGTATGCAATCTGTCTGTTAGCTAAATATGTCAAACAACGACCGATATTTTTATAAAACTCTCAGAAACTAATCACTGGATAAAGGTCTACAACTGATTTAATAACGTTGTAATAATTTGCGACGACACAATTTTAGAGTGAAGCCCCTCCAGCTGCAGTAACATTTTGACGAACCAAGAGTTTTTTATTTTTAAAAACCATCAGTTCATATTTTTTTTTTAAAGTCCTAAAATATCATCTACAAATGTTTTTTTTTTCCTCTTTTAACTGCTTTGATGTCTCGCACTTAACTTTAAGAGTAAACGAAGAGGAGCAGTAAAGAGCTTTGGGAGCAGCAGATCTGGGATGAGCAGGAGAGGAAGCAGAGCAGGACCGGGCTGTAACCGGACCGCCGCTCTCTGTTTATATAGTAACAGTGACAATGTAAAAAAAAAAGGGCCCTGAGAGAACAAGTGGAAAATAGCTGCTATTGAAACAGAGAGGGTGTATCTGGCGCCGGGGGAGAGGTAGTGAGTGACGCTGTCTGAGGGCGGGGGCACGTACAGCTGCAAGCAGCCAGGGGAGGAGGAGGAGGAGGAGGAGGACGGGGGGATTTTTACCTGGTGTGGAGAAAAGAGGGTGAGGAGCCAAAAACTGTCAGCAGCTGTCATCACCCTGAACTGAGCTCAGCCTCAGAGCTTCAGCTTGGAGAGAGGAAAAAACAAAACGATACAAAACCCCCCCTCCCTCTTCCTAACCTACAACTCACCTCTTGGCGTGTCGCTCCATCAATCAGCACAAAGAACATGACGAGGGCGAAATGCTTAACACACAATCAAAACCTTACATTCAACCTGTCAGACCAACAGGATTTATAACCCAGTATCCACCGTAAAAAAAAAAAAACAACTTATCTAGCTTTGCTCCAAAAAAATGAACCTAAAAGAAAGCACTTTATCATTCCTTCACTTGATCATGTTTCCACGCGCTTCCCTCCACTCCTGTTTCCTCTGTGCTTGTTGTCAGATCAGCACATCCCTGTTTAGACAACAGAGGCCCCCTCGGAAAGCGGACACCGTCCTTATCAGAACCGTGGACCCAAAGTCCAGATTTTAGTGCCACTGTACAAAGCCTGCAGGAAGGAATCTGAGGATATTGGAGCTCAAAACGCAACTTTTTTGGAGGTGGATTGTAAAATTGTGATGTTTGACTTTAAATGTAAGAGGATATGTGCTATTTTGTTGCAATTCTGCAGTTATAAGTAATATTTACGTACATATAAAATAATTTGCCTATTTGAAGTGGAAGTCTTTTTTTTCCATTGCTGTGATGCTTGGATATAAAATGAGCTGTATTGTACACTGATGACATGTTTCCCGTGCAGCTGTTCATTTGGCATCAGCGTGAGCAACAGCACTGATATTTCAGTGTGAAAAAGATTGAGTAGGAGGTGATCTGTCTTCCTGCTTTAACAAACATGTGAGAATAAATACGCAGTGATTGACACTTCATGGCACAGAGTTCCAGCTACGGAAATCCACACGAGGCAAGCGCTCACATTAGTTAAAGTGTCCTTATACGCAGCTTCTTTTTATTTACAGTCTGTTTCTGAGGATTTTAAACTGCTACTAACTAATTCAGAGGATTGCCTTAAGACACATTTTGTCCTCCTTCAGCTGTCTAAATACTATTTTGGGTGACAAATTTTACTTGCACCTCGCATTTCGACCCCCAAAATGTTCAACAGCGTGCTGTGGAAAGTGAGTGCAAATGCAAAACGTGTGTCAGTGCGTGGGTGTTTGTGTGTCTGTGCGGGTCAGCTGGACTGTGGAATGGCTTTCCGTGTGACTCAGAGTGCAACAACATTCACAAACTTTGGGGTGAGATATGAGGCGGAAACACAGGGAGAAATGTCAAGTTGCACAGTCATGTGACACCAAAAGCCCAACTTAGGTTCATATCAAAGGGTTGACGTTAACAGGAATGAAAAATATAACTGCTTCTGCGACAGGATGTTTGTTTTTTAACTTCTAAAATTGATGTGTCATGCTTCGGGTTGCCCAATTGGAGGCAGAAAAATCATGTGGGAGTTTCCACCTCCAATGTGCTGAGTAAGTAATTACCCCAGCAGAAGCAACAGCAGGGAAGAGACGAAGCAGATCTGGGAGACAATCCCTTTCATCAGCTGTTTTAAGTTCAATACCAGAAGACCTCCCCCCCACCCCCGCTCCCTTCCCCCAAGCTCGACCTTCAGTAATAAACCCAACTCCCCCCCCTCCCCCCCAAATTTTCTGTCCTCTTCTGCCTTCCTGCGCTGGCAGGAGGAGAAGCCCTTCCTGTCATTGG
This sequence comes from Millerichthys robustus, assembly GCA_034783495.1. Lineage (NCBI taxonomy): Eukaryota > Metazoa > Chordata > Actinopteri > Cyprinodontiformes > Rivulidae > Millerichthys > Millerichthys robustus. The sequence continues at coordinate 11,957,135 of JAVKLF010000110.1, read as the reverse complement.
CAGCGCCTTTTAAAGGAAAGCCTGTGAAAACCAGGCTACTGTCCAGGAGACGGCGCCATAAAAGACAGCAGCAAACACTTAAAAAAGGGACGAGCGACAGTGCACAAGCACACACACACACACACTCGCAAACCATAAACTTCACACAGTTGTGAAGCTCACTGTGTGCAAGCGCAGCAGAAATGTGGGAAGAAAAACAGATTCACAGCTTCCACTCAGGAATGACAGCTTGATCATAATGCACGGCACATTAATAGGGGAGATGGTTGAAGAGTTTGTCTGTTGTCTGCAACGTGTGTGTGTGTGCATGTGTGTAGATGGAGGGAAGCTGTGTTTATGTGACAGGTTGTTAAATGAAGGTTTGTCTCTCATGTCCCTTTTGTTCCTTTCTTTCTTTTATAACACCTAATAAACTCATATATATATATATATATATATATATATATATATATTTATATTTATATTAGTTCTTAAAGCTTTTTAGCATTCGTGCATGTGTAAAGGTGAAGAAACCATCAGACTGTGACACAAAACATCTTGTCATCATGTAGTTACAGCTCCAAAACTAAATGTTATTAAACTTTTCAATTTAATGCTGTGTTTTACTTAAACCATTGTGTACTATAAGGAGCCTAAGTAACAGTAACATTTAAAATAAGTAATGAAGACATGATGCCTCAAGTTTAACTCTCACAAGATGTTGCTTTTAAGAAGCATTTTCTCCTAGGAACTATCACTAAATAGCAAAACCAGGTATGCAACTGCAAAATGCTGCTATATTTCTGGTTTCAAACAGTGGATCTAGAAGATAACCAGAGATGAGCTTTAACTTTAGGTAATAAAATGTTTTATCTGATTAACTGATTTGGCCTGACAGAGAAGAAAAAAAAAAAAGGAAATGAAATATTAAAACACAACAAATATTTCTGCCGATCAGGATTTTATTTGCCTTTGATACTGATTTGAGTCTTAAAATAAAGTCAGTCTCTCTTTAATACATGTAAGTCACTTAAATCTCAAAAAAATCTTGTAATCTTGCTCTAATTTTTAAAATTACAAGATGGTAAACTTGAGGAGAGATATAAGTCTTGTAAATCATACAGGGCTGTAAATATGTTATGGGTGGTTTTAGTTAGTTGATTCCCACGTGACATTTATTATTATAACAATATGTTTTTATTAGATACAATCAATAGTCTGTTGGGTTTGTCATCTTTATTTATATTGAAAATATTTTAGTTGAATTATAACCTCTCTTAAATGTAATCATGCTATTAAAACTAAATCTTTCTGTATGTTTTACTACTCAGGAGCTCTGATATCAAATAAGGAAATCAACTTTTGTTTATTTTACTTTTTAAGCAGCGCTTTCTTTTTAAGAAAAAGCAAAACATATATAAGTAGATTACATGCTTTAAACTATTCTAAATTGCATACAATTTATATATATATAATTTGTTTACTATTTTTTTAACTTTTCATTGTATAGACCCTAAAACTGTGGTATAAATACATTACACACACACACACACACACACACACACACACACACACACACACACACACACACACACACACACACACACA
>JAVKLF010000110.1:11938879-11948908 GCA_034783495.1 Millerichthys robustus | reverse complement strand
TGTGTGTGTGTGTGTGTGTGTGTGTGTGTGTGTGTGTGTGTGTGTGTGTGTGTGTGTGTGTGTGTGTGTGCGCGCACTGCCACAATTATGTGTGCGCTTAAAGAGAGTGCCTGTGATGACAGACAGAAAGAAAAACACACAAGTCCCACTCTGTGGCTTTAGGTTCAAGTTACTATCGTGCGCGCGCGCGCACACACACACACACACACACACAAAATATTACAAAGAACAAGATGTTACTGGAGCAGAAATTACAAAAGAATGTGTTCACAGCAAAAAAAAATAAAATCTTTCCCCCGTGGTATCATTACAGACGGCAAAATGTTCCTATTTATCCAAAACTGTAAATGGTTTCTTTGTGGACTGATTGATTTTAATGTCATAAAAAATCATAAAAAGGGAAAAAAAAGTCACTGCTTTTCAAAAGAGGAAAAAAAAAAATCGCTTCCTTATCCAGAAACTGCTTTGTGTTTTTGCAGCAGTTCTTTCTCTCCTGAACCACATTTAAATGTCTGTTTTTTCTCAACCATTCCCACTCGGGATGCGAGAACTTACTGTTGAACTAAATACCCATCAGGGGTCTTTTGATGTGGGTATTCACTCATTTCAAGTCTGGGGATGTTTTAACTTTGATCTCATTAGGCAACAAAGTCCAGACTTGCGCTCATGTGAAGAAAAACCTGGTCTGAATTAATCTGCAAGTCTACTTAAAACTTTGACTGTAGTTGTGTGTGTACTTTGGTTGACTTTGCACTAATGGGGTAAGTAATTCATTAAAGCTAATTAGCTGCTTGGCTAATCTTGCTACAAAACCTAAAATCTCCCCATGAACATGCAGCCACATTTAACCTTACGTCTAGACATATTGTAGTTTTTTTAAACACTATTACAAACAATTTAGTTTTTTTTTATTTTACTATTTTTATAAGTATATTTATAAGTGTTCAAGTGGACAATTATCTTGTTTTGTTAACTTTCCCTATGATATTTCTGTACACTTTGAAATTAACCTTGTGTAACTAAACACATGGATGTATATTGAGTTTATTAAGCTGGTTATAATTAAACTATTTCTGTTAATTCAGGTTGTTCAGAGACATACAATAGCTCTGTGAACAACCTCAAAGAGCGATCTGGTAACCAATAATAAAACAATATTTATTCACAACCTGTCCAAGAAAATCCATTTTCAAAAGGTTTGTTTTATCATTTATTTTCTGTAAATGTAGACTGAATTATAAAAAAGGCCTTTTAGTCTGAAAAATGATGCGAGAGTAAATAAAACCAGCCTAAGTAGGACCCATGGGATTGTTCCACCAATGTAAATCTACAATAATTGTTTTCTGACTATACATCAACTAAAGTCAAAGTAGGGAAAGCATTTAAAATAACTGACTCAGATAGTGAACATAGCTGACAGTCTTTCTTTGCTACATGAGAATCTTATCTGTGTGAAAGACTTCATGCTGTTCCTAACATCATTCTATCTCTGTCTGATTATCTCCTAAAGCTCCAGAGGCAACTTCTAAAAGATGTAATCTCACTCGGAGTGCTAGTAAGCCTGCAGAACCCCGTCTTCGAGAGAAGACTCCAGAAAAAGATTGGAGATGAGCGGATACCAACAGCTTCATCAGCTCACAGTGCAGAAACTGAACGACTGAATAAAGCTTAACATGCTTGATAAAAATAAAACCTTTTAACGTGTAAGTTTAGTTAATTCTTTAACATCATCCTCAATTGATCCCTCCTCTGTTCTGCTTCTTTTTCTTTTGATGCTGCTTTTCTTTCAGTTACCATCTTCTGCAGGGCAAAGCAAGTGAACTTGCACAGATGACGATGCAGCCGATCTTCCAGACTCATCCTGGGCTCCAACCTGCAGCCTCAGGATTACTGCTGGAAAACGTACCACTCTGCCGTCTGCTACGGCCCATTTAGTGGCTCCAAAAGAAGCTTTCACTAACCCAAGTTCATTTGCACCTTGTTATATTCATAAAATCTTAATAGCTGTCTCACGGTTAGACTCCTTAAAAACTAAATTAAACACATTCAAAACCAGACTAAAAGCCAAGTCATCAGATTGAGGGAATAAAAAAAAAACTGCATAAGGAAAATTACTTCTCCAAGTCTGATTCTCTGCAAATCTGTAAACTGAACTGAGATTTTCCTTTCAGCTGTAGAGTTAGTTATTTTTGTTTTGTTTGTCTGTTTCTCATATTTTTCTCCTAAAAAGACAGATCCAGAGTAATCGTTGAGACAGAATAAGGTGAGACTTAAGGAGGATGTTTCATTAAATAAACACGACTTAATCTCATTGGGAAAAGTAGTTTTATAAAAGGTTGGTAAGTTTAGTTATAACTAGTAAGATTTTGTTACATCACACTAATAGGAAATTTTCAAACTTCAGTAAAAAAAACTGGAGCATTAATGAAACAAAAATATGAAATGATACGCAACAACATTTATGTTTTAGTTTTGAAGGCTGATATAAAAATTACAATAATAAAAAGGACGAACATTTAGTGATTATTTTCTGAACGTTTCATTAAAATCAGTTCAGTAGTTCATAAGATATTTTGCTAACAACGAAAAAAGAGACTAGCATGCTGACAGAGGCATATCTACACGATCAACCACCTCCATGAAAGGTGATAAAAAGAAAGTTAACTAAATTCTTGCCTCTTTCACTAACTCTGAAGGGAGCTAAAGGACCCTTAATGTGTAAAGACTTCAGGTTCTGATTAGCATCTGATTAATTCTGGCATCAATATGTTAATAGCAGCATTGTGCTGGAAAGTTATTATTATCATTATTTTGTGACTGGCACAATAGTCAGGATAGAAAGTAAGACGGATGTAGAGCAACCCCAAGTGAAAACGTTTTCCCCACTGTCCCAAAGATTTGCATTTTAAAGAGATAATGAACTGTAGCAGACCTCCAAGAACACACTGGAGAGTTTTCAGTAACGCTCAGTGAAAGTGTCGGAGTTACCCAGTCAAAGTCTGGATGTGAAGCCAGGAAAGCGTCTCCGGAGAAATCTAAAGCTGGCCTTTAAACACTCCCAATCAAACTCAGCTGAGTTTTAATATTCCAGCGACCAAATATAAGAGAGGCATCCTAAGTATGGAGGAGTCAAATGAACCGGATCTTTTCTGAAATGAACTGCTGCTAAAACAAAGAGCGGTCTCAACATAAAAAAGACATTTAAATTTTCACATAAAATATAAAACATGAAAACCTTTTTAACAGAACAATAAAAATACAAATGATTGAAATGTATTATGTATTTAAATGTCCAAACCAAACACTACACTTTTTTGTAAGTATCTTTCTAAAGATCATCTAATCTTGATGACACTGAATTTGCAAGTACATTTTATTTTAGATTTGCTTAATATGGTCATATATTGCCTTAAATACATTTTGGAATCAAACAAAGCAAAATAAAGTAAAAGTGTTAAGTAGACAAATATATAAGAAGAGAAATAGTTCAATTTAAATGACTAATTTTTAAAATAATAAATCAGCTACATAATCATGTCTCTTAACTGATACAATCTAAAACTATTAAGTGTCATGATTGGCCTACTGTTAAAGTGAAGCACAATGGCGCCCCCTGTGGTAAAACAAGAAGTCATTAAAAAAAACTTGAAACTCTCCCAGCTGCCTAATATTTAATTTTCTTAAAAAAAACTAAATAGATGAAAAAGTTGAAGAATCTCCACAGAAAGCAGAAAATTACAAACAAAAACCAGATTATTCTGACTCCTTTTGCCCCAGTTTGACTACTCTGCCATCTGTCTGGTTCACCATATGAAAATAATTACTCCTTTTATCTTCTCAGTGCATGACTAAATTATTAATTAGCTAAAACCTCAACTTACCCATAATTTTTTACTGTTTTGCACACACTGGTCAGTACACAAAACATCTGACACATTGTTGAATTATGTGCGAGGTGGAAAGATTCAGATTTTTTTCCTCTTCAGCATCTCACTGTTATTTTTTTTTAATTTTAAGTCTAAACAGATTTATTCTTTAAAAGGTATTGCATTCCTTGAAGGCATGGATATCACCTGTTGACTTTCACGACAGAGTTTTAAACTAAATATTGTCTTGTGCTGAGAAAGGTTACAGTCGTTCTGGTCAAACGTTGTGAGTGACGTAATGCGCCATCTCAGGTAACGCTGTAAAATCTTACACAAGATGTGTTAGTGCTGAGAGTATGAGTTGAGGATGACTCTCAGCTACTACCACACCAACTCTGAGCTCAGAATCTGTATAAATTTCACTTTCGGTGGCAAGCAAAGTTATGAAAAAACAAAATATGGACATTCATTCAATGCACCAAAATAGAAAGGATTTTCTAAGTTATGAACATGAATTTGCTACTTACACAGTGCAGCCATCTCTTTGGGTAGGTCCGCTCCGAAGCGACCAAACAGGTGGCTGCTGGCCAGCAGGTCAAAGGGAGAGTGGCTCCTCATGGAGTTAAAGGTGAAGGGGTACATGGCACGGGCGAATCCTGTCATGTGACGCATTTGGTGCTCTCTGTTTGTTGCCATCGCGACGCTGGATATTTAATCGACTTCTCTCTAGGTTTCCTTTTGCTTCCTCGTCCTGCTTCTATGTCAGGGTCCTACAGAGAGTTTGAAACAGTGTTGGGCCATCCAGCACCACCCTGCTCCACTTCTGTTGAGCCACAAAGAAGAAAAGGTGATCTGATGAGAAAGAGATCGGCAGGGAGCCCAGAAAATATGTCCTGTCCAGGTCAAGACTGCAAAAGAAAAAGGAACATGAAAGCAAAATAGTTACTTCGAGGAATCAAATTAGCTCAACAACTCTGTAGGACTTGTTTTAAATAGTGCAGATCTTTTGATGTAGAGGTCTGTGGCAAAGTTATGATCAACTGATTTTTAACTTGTTGTATGGGTCTTCAAATGACCTTAGTTTGGAGAAATTTATTTATACTGGTCTTCATACCGCTCAGATTAGCCTTTGGCTTGTTAATCCAGTCAAAATAAAACTGTTTCCTATATGAGATTGTTCAAAGAGTCATTTAAAACAGGTAAGATGTTGACCACTCATAGATCTTCCACAGAACCCCACTTCAAAAGATCTAAACCGTGAAACAAAAATAAAGAAGAACAAAAAGCACTGACAAAATCGATTAGCAGAGTGGGAACAGTGAGAGCAATATTCTGCTGCTTTTTGTCCGTCTCACAAGAAGTGCAGTAATTTCATGCAATGCCATATGATTTCAATCAGCAGAAGAGTATCATAAAGGGTCTCTCTGTTCTCCCTGCCAGCCGACCCACAAACAGCTCTAGCCACAACATGGGCAGGGTTAACCCTTTATGAAAACTGACACTCATTACACTATCATTCTCTACCCAATATCACTTTGAAGGCAATTTGCTGACCAGCCCGACTGTAGCTTTTAACCCTGTCAAAATAAAGCTCCATGTGTAGCACTTCCTTCATCTTTCTTCCATACCTTCTGCTCCCCCGCCCTTTAGTAAATTTACGAGTGGGTGGAGTTGAGCCCTCTGTGATGAATCTGTGGTAAATACAGCTCAGCCAAAGAATGCCTTGTTGTTCAGAGCCTGCTACAGCATGGGAATCAAACACCCAGGGTGGGTAACAGTGGGTTTACAAATGTCCTACATTCAACTACTATGAATAAAACTTTAAATAAACAACCTAATTCTGCTGAATAAAAAAGTGCATATGTATTTCATTTTAAAGTAATTTACTGTCAGGTTTTTTCTATTATTTTTTCATGTTTGCAAACTAAAACAAACATTTATTGGTTGTTAAATGGGTTAGACTTTTACGGCATTAAATTAAACATCCATAATTCTTTGAAGGAATGCAAATCACCCTCCTCTTGTTATGTCAGACTTTTACTTTAAAACTCTTATGCACAAACTAGTGCAATATTGTGCGATCTCGCGAGACATTATGGTGCTTTTAGCTACTACCACACCTGGTTTTAGCTCAATTTCTGTAAAGCTGACTGAGTTATTGCCATTTTTGAGTTGGCTAATGTTGATTAGCTGTGGTGGTCACTTTTAACTGGGTTGACTTCAAGAGTAATTAATTGTACAAGCAAGGATTAGTTTCTTGAGCTGTTCATAACGGGCTCTAGCAGTCATTTGCACCTATGCACCAAATGGCAGTTCAGAGTATCCGGCCTTCTTGGAGTCCTTAGTTGGGGGTGCTGGAAGGTGCACCAGCTGGGTACTCCTTTATTCTGCTGCGGGACATCAATGCTCACCTGGGTAACAACAGTGTGACGTGAAGAGGCAATTGGTTTGTTGGACTTTTGTGCTAGTCACGATTTGTCCATCACAAACACCATGTTCAAACATGAAAGTGTCCATGAGTGCATGTGGCACCAGGTCTCCTCTTGAATAAAGTTCATTAGAATGTCAACAAAGCTGTTATGATGAAGGGTCTTTTTAATCCCAATGACAAGAAACTGCACAAAAGGCTTCCTTATTTCTTTACCTTCCCTGTTACACCCCCACCCCCCCCCCCCCCCCCCCCCCCCCCCCCCCACACACACACACACACACACACAGCACACATTCACAAAGAAAGCCACAGAGTCAGCTCAGTTAGTGTTGTTTTTAAAGTCATATTTCCCATATTGACTTATTTTTCTGTAGCGGCTCAGCTCAGCTGTGGTTTCTCCTCTCTGCTGCGGCCAGTTGGGGAGAGTCCCTGCGCCTGTTTCCACAAAGACCTGTAGTGTTTGCAGACTAAAGAGCACCAAACGCAGGTTGTCTGAAGCATGTCGTTATTTAAAACAACCGTCCATACATCGCCACGTTTTGTAAATCACATGTCCACGCACGTGTCTCTCAGAGCAGAACGCCAGACACAAACAAGAAGGAACATGCGCGCAGATGTTCTGTAGCTTTGTTCGAGTCATCGGTGGAAAACACACGGCGTTCACACACTCTGAAGCACCATTGACGGCGGCAATTGACCTTGAAGAATGAAGTAGTAAATACAGGACAGTGGATCCAACCACAGATGCGGAACCCTCAAGATTTCTCTTTATCCAATTGATGTCGAAGAGCGCATTCGGTGGTATGAAAACCAGATGTATAAAAGAATTTAGATGAAGCAAAAAAAGCAATGTGTTGAAGGCTGAGGAAAAGATGTAAGGGGCAGAAGGAAACAAAGGAAAAGAAGGAGAGAAGAGGGAGTTTTAAACATCTGGCGGGCCGCGTGTGAGAAGTGAATGGAGCAGAATTAATTAAAACCACACTGGAAACTGAATTAATAGAAGAAAGAGCAGATTGTGTTTTAACAGTGTGAACGAGGGGGATAGTTGAGTGCTTGTAGAAAAAGAAACTATAGAAAATACAGAAACAATTTTACTTCTACTAATAAAACAATGTGCGCCCAAGCTAAGCAGTGGTTTCTGTCTTCCTAATGAGTACCCCCCACACCTTCTATTCCCTCCAAGGGAAATGCACCTTGGGTCGGGCAACAAAAGCAGAGCTGTGTATCTGGACCTCCAGGCCTCAATGCAGCTTTTATGAGACCTTCCTGGGTCAGGTCAAACTGGGTCACCTGGTCCCGGTACCGCTGACACACACAACTGTTGTTTTGACTGTCAGTTAAAATCATACTGAATATAAAAACTTGTTTTCTTTTTTTATTTACCCCAGAGACATTTAAACTATATTACTAACTGATTTTCTCCCCCTGAACCTCCATACTTGGTTGCACAGTCAGCACATTAGTTCATGTAGTTTAGTTGAAAATGTACTGAATCACATGTTTTTAGTCTGCAGCATTATCTGGATCTGGTTATCCAGGGTGTAAATATGACTAAATTTATTGCTTTTTAAACTGAAATCAGCTTGAAAGTCGTGGTTATAAAACAACACAAAAAGAAAGAACTGTTTCCGAGAATCTCGCTGCAATAATTGGGTCGTTTCTTTTTTCTTCCCGTTTTCAAAAACACAACGTATTCACCACCAGCAGTTCAACAGACTACTTAAATTTATTTTTTGACTCTATGATATCTTGTCTTTTTGTCTCGTTTTGACAGGATCAACTAATCTAATATAAATTCTTTATTTCTTTAATTGACCCTGACACACTAAAACATTAAAGCAACAAATTTGTTGGGGTTGTAGTTTTTTTTATGGTTTTTAGCTGCATGTTACTTTGTAATCTTAGTGGCTTCTTCTCTGCAATAAGAGAAACTCCCAATAGAACAACAGAAAGGACTTTTAAAATATAGATGCATTATCAGTTCTTGTAAGTCAAATTTTATTAAACTCAAGTCAAGATATTGACCTGTACTCAGTGTAGTGGTAGCTGAGACTGCTCCCAAGCGCTTTCCTTAAAAATTTGGAGTCAATTCTGTCTGTTAGCAAAATATCTTGTAAAATACTGGACAAACTTTGATGAACCTTTCCAAAAGTAATCATTGGATTTCCATCTAAAACTGATTAACCTTTGCAGCTGATGAAATTCAAGATGAGCATAGACCAGGGCTATTCAACTAAATTGCTCAGGGGTCCGACAAACGGGTGTGGGGAGCCTGATAATAGGAATGAGAAACATTGAATGATGTAAAAGTATTAGTGTTTACCTTTTAAATTTGTTTATTCTGCTTTATTGAATCATAATTTTAGCATTGATTTAAAATATATTTTTGTAGTAAATACAGTAAAAAAAACATAGAAAAACATAAGTATTACTATAATTCAGTCAATTTTACAGATATGGTTCTAAAATTAGACAAAAGAAGAGTTATACAAAATTCTTGGCTTTTCTGTAAAAATAAAAATTAAAAGCTTCATAAAATATATATTTGTAATTGTCTTCAAAACCAAACCCCTCAAATCAATATACACAAAAGAAGAGATTTATTGTTACTGGAAACAGATTTTGACACAATTGTTGCTGGATGATGAATAGATGGGAGAGACACGAGGAAACAAAAGAAAAGATGTCCCTTTAAAAAACATTTAGTTTTTTTAAAAACATATATAACAAGCTCGGTTTCCAACAAAAACTCAGCTAAATATTTCCAGGCAATGTTTGTTTGACTTTGATTCACAGAACAATCCATTCCTTTCACTGCTGGACACATTTTTCTTCTGGTTTAGTTTTTATGTATTTATATACACACTGTGAGGACTCTTGCAATTAACATTTTTCATTGCAAAAACACATTTAGGAGTGTGGTATTATGGACAGTGTGGTACAATATTTTCAGGGAAAAATCAAAATTTACAATACCCAGAATTCACTTTTAGGGCTGAGAAATAAGACTTTGTGTCTTTCACTCAGCTAAACAACAACCCCAGATTGTTTTTTCCCTCCTAAAAACTGAGCTTTAACCACAATGAATAAGTTAAAATGATTTGTGCTATTTAGAGCTGACATGGACATATTATAATTAAAGAACTCAGGGTTGTCCTTTCTCCGCTTTTATGTTTTAAATTTAGTTTAAAATGTAAAAGCATGAAGAGGTAAAAGATGTATAATCTGGTCTATAAAGGCAATGTGGTTTTTTTCTGTCTGGTAATCTGAAGCACTTTATTCTTTGATTTCCAGAGGAGTTTCTTGTTATTGAAATGTCCAACAGTGTGAATTTGAAAAAAATAATCTATAAAAAAGCAAAGAAAATGTGGCCTCTTTTGTAAAACAATTTTGCAAAATAAGGCCATAAAGATGAGTTCCTCTGAGTTTCTTCTTGTTCTTCATAAACCAATAATTGATATATGTCCCACAATGATGTGAGCGTTCATTATTAAAGCTTACTTTGCAAAAGTATTTTATAGATGAGTGAGGTTTAAACAATGTGCTTAAAACAAGTCCAGATATTATAAACAAAAAAATAACTTCATCTTGAAGAGAAAACAAAAAAATGTGAGGAAACTTCTTATTTCTCCCTCTTGTTTTATATTCATTTAACAGTTTGTTTTGTGTGTGTGTGTGTGTGTGTGTGTGTGTGTGTGTGTGTGTGTGTGTGTGTGTGTGTGTGTGTGTGTG
>JAVKLF010000110.1:11918870-11937595 GCA_034783495.1 Millerichthys robustus | reverse complement strand
TGTGTGTGTGTGTGTGTGTGTGTGTGTGTGTGTGTGTGTGTGTGTGTGTGTGTGTGTGTGTGTGTGTGTGTCCATCACATCACTGATATTTTTTGATTGTTGGTCTGTTGAGTAGTCAGTCTTGGATAATAGCATTTTATAGATCACATGATGATGTTTTCTTTTCCTTTTATTGAGTGTTCACTACAGATAAAGTCTGATCTGACTGGTCAAAGAGCTAAAAAAAATACTTTGTCTGGTGATAAATATACTTTGATCCTGTAAGGCTGAGAACAAACCTCCTTCTTTCCCTTGTTCCTAGGGTTTTCTGACTATTTCTTACAATGAATAGTTTCTAAGAAAATGTTTTATCCTCCCAACTAATAAGTCATTTTCTATCTAAGGTGGTCTTTATTAACCGGAAATTATGCAACTAAAGGCGTTTTCTTTGTAAATGTGTTTGATTATCTTGTGTGTGGCTCTTTCGTTGGATTAGCTTATCTGCCATTTTGTCTCTTTTTTTCCTCTGAAATCTTTCAACCATTGTCAGTAAATGGTTGAGCAAACAATCCGTATTGTATGCTCCACTCCTTTTGTTTTGCACAATAACTTTTTCCTTTTAAAGACTTGTGTTAGGTTCTGTGTTTCGTGATTGAAAGAGAAAAGTAGTTTTGTTGAACATGAAGGAAAATTAAGAGAACAAACAAGCCGAGTCTGTGTGGAAAAAAAAACACACTAAAAATCTGAACAAATGCAAGAAATATTGCATTTTTAGCTGGAATAAAAAATACCTGCAAACCAAAAATCTTCTTTATTCAGAGAAAAGGCAGCAGAAAAAAAAGATGAGTTATGCTCGACACCCTGCGGAGAAACTGCACATACTGACACACAAACTTAATTTCTGTGGAAAACAGGCACAATCACCCACAAACAGCATAATTAGATTTTCCAACAAATGGCCATACTATATTTCATGTCAAACTGACATGCAAAAAATGTCTTTTGAGAAACACAAACACAACTTATCAATAAAGCATCTGTTTCTGACAGCCATCAACCAACCACAAAATGTTTCTGGCTGTGGCAAACACATATTTTTATTTACAGACGCAATCATGCAGTTAGTGTAGTCAGGGATGGACACACAGAGGTATACGTTAGGCTTAAAAAATGTTTTGTATCTGTGTCCTGCCTCTTAATACTCATTTATAAATGACTGCACAACATCTATTTGACTAAATAATGTCCAATTGACAGGATCTAATTTTAGTTTCAGCGTTTTGAAAGTTTAGGAGGAAAAATTTATGTTTCAAAATGCTGGCACTAGCTGTACATTTTGAAGGACTTACAAAAACTGGTGTTAGCAGCTCCAAATCATCTTGGATTTCCCAATTATGTAGATGTAACATACGATGGGGATGACTCTCAGCTACTACCACACCGTCTTTTTGCTTACATATGTACAGATAAGTTATAGCTATTCGTGGGTTTGATATATGTCTATTTGCTGTGGCAGCCATCTTTAATTAGGTTGACTCTAAGAGTAAATCACTTTAGTTTTACAACCAGTGATTCCTTTCTGAGAGTTTCATTAAAACTCTGTTCACTGATTCATGAGATATTTTGCTAAAAGACAACGTTCACTGCTGTTGTTTATGCCAACGTTTTCAAAGAAAGATCTGTTTGTCAGCACCGAAGGTTTCTGTTGGAGTGACCCTCAGCATCTACCACACCGAATTTCAGCTTATTATCTGTTAAACTGACTGAGTTATAGTCATTCACATGTTTGAAGGAGTTGTTAAGCTGTGGTGGCCATCTTGAATAGAGTTGAACTGAAAAGTAAATCACTTGCAGATGTACATCCAAAGATTATTTTCTGAGTATTTAAAAAAAATCAACTCATGAGATATTTCACTAACAGACAAACACACACAAGCACACAGATACAGGCGACTACATGATTGCCCACCTTTGATGGTGGCATGCCACGATGAGTGATGAACGAGAATGAATGTTGAAAGTTTATTAGATGTTTAATTGTCCAGCAGCTAATTCTTCAGTCCTATGAATCAAGTAAAAATGGTCCTGTAACATCTTCATGATCGGACCCACAACTTGATGATACTTTTTCAGAAAGTTGAAATTTTCTGCACCGATTTCATATTTTGCCACCGGTAGAACAACACTGAGTGAGTTCTGTGTTTGCAGAGCTAACAGGGATGACGTTGATGATAGCATTGTTTAATATGACACACAATGTTCTCATTATTATGGGGGGTAGCCTGTGGGCTGCTGAGGGTCTTCAGGGTCGGAGCTGGGGTCAGCCCCCGTCGCTCCAGGCTCAGCAGTGCTGCCATGGGTCAAGACTTATTTAGACTTTAGGATGGCAGCATTTCATTTAGTATTAAGTGACACTTAGACACACAACGCTCAATCAATTTCTTGCTGTTTCTCCTTGTAGTGGATTAAAAGTGTTTGAAGAACTTGTCTGGGTTTTTTTTGTTGTTGTTTCTTTGCTGCAGCCTCCTGGGGTCATAATTAACAACACTGAGGTCAATTTAGTCCTTAAAATTAGACAAACTAAAGCAAAAGTGGGAATAAATGTCACAAGTGACTTTAAAATCTCTGAAGCAAATGGGAAATGTCACAACCAAAACACGCCTCGAACCAAATCCCTCATAAGAACTCAGTGTGTAAGTTTGTGTTATCAAAAATGAGTTGCAAATGTTCTCATCTATTAAACTTTCTTTTTTATGCAGCAGCAGAAAAAACAACCCCGTACAAAATGAAACTCAGCTGACGTTCAAAACAAAGGGAGACAAAGAATTTCCTTTTTTATATAGATGAAATAAAAGAGACGGAGGGACAGACAGGAAAAAAAGAGAAGAGCCAGACATCCCTCTCAGCCTGAGGGGTTGTCATTCTTCAAAAAGTGAAGAGAACAAAGATGAGATTGCAGCACAGTTAAAGAACTTATACACAACACACCCTAACACATGACCATGCAAGCACACACACACACACACACACACACCACACAACACACACACCATTCCAGCAGATCATCCACAACCAAACGAAAAACTAAAAACAACCAACACATTTCAAAGCTGGAGTCGACCAACAGTCCTCGCTCTAAATAAATAAACCCACATGGAAAAAAGAAGCGAGTGCTCAAAGAAGAAACTATTTTCTCACTCTGATCTCTAATATACAACAAACTGATCACACCCACTTGTTTTTTCCTTCGTCTATTAAACCCGTCCACCGTTCCCTGAGATGTGCTGACGAACACCCACCACCCCGCAAGGCATTTAAAGGAAAATTAATCTGGAATAGATTTGTCAAGAGTTTGCAAGCATAGGTCGTAACGAGGGCCTTGTGTGGCGTGAGCGCTCATCAGCGCCGTGTTAGCTGATGGATGCAGAAAGCTAAGATAAGCTGCGAGAAGGCACTTAACATCCAAATAACACTTTAATCAGGATCGTCAATCAGACAGTGCATTTGGTATTTATACACCACATGTAGCGCAAAGGACACTATTTGAGATGATTCAGTCTGTAAAAAAAAAAAGGAGCTTGGGTTTCAACGTGAGGGAGTGGGTCAGCAGGTTTATTCACACAAACTCTCGGGACAACAAATCAGCAGCAAGAATCAGACACATGGCAGAAGGAGATATTCGGCATAGTCGGTGTTGATCCCTTGGGGTGGGGGTGACTGAGCGGGTATATACTCAGATATACTCAGGTAGAGCAGACATATTCTGTCATCTGTGATGCTGATGGAGTGATCGATCAGCTCTAACAGACAGACAGTTGGCTCAGAGCCTTCAGGCTACAGTGGCCACTTCATCTGCTGCAGGAAAATGGTTTGATGTTGTTACAAAGCCGACCAGAAAAGTTATTTTGAGTTGTTTAAGTCTTACACTTCTGTCATTTTAAATGAAACCACTCTTTTTTAATTTACCAATTCTTTATTAAATAGATATTATTCTTAAAAGAATCGTGAAATGAAATGACAAAAAAAAAGGAACAAATGCAAACTTCACATCCCAACAAGAATTCATCTTTCCCCTCTTTCTGGCTTTAAATCATACCCAAACAGCCGATCAGCTTTCATTCCCTTCCTTCTCTCTTTCTGTTACGTCCCAAAATCTCTGTTCTCAATTAAAGCTGTCCTCGGGAAACTCAATCTGCGCGCTCGTGCTGTCCCGCGAACGCCCGCTCACAAAGAGAGGCTGAGGGACAAGAGCAACACTTCTCACTCATGCTCTGACATGTCCTCCGCCTGTCCTCCCGTCTCACAAACTGCCAACACCACGGAGCGACGAGAAGGATGGGACATGGAAGCGAACTTACCAGATGTGGGACGTGGACGGCGCACAGAGCGAAGGTGGGAGAGTCGAAGTCGGGTGGGAGAAGTGAAGTTGAGACTCAGAGAAGTTGTCAGTCAAGAGTCCGCCTCGCAGCGACGACGGAGCTCAGCCTGTTGCATTCCTCCTCCTTCTCTGCTTTTCCCCCCGTCTCGCTTTCTCCCTGACATACACCCTCTTTCTCCCGCTCCTCTTGAAATCCTTGTGTACTTTGATTCACAAACCCTGCCTTCGTCACGTGATCCAACACTTCAAATATACAGCACATATTTTTACCAGCCACAGAATGCCCGAAGGCAGGGAAAGCAGGGTTCAGAGAGCTTAGGTTTCAACTTGCTGCACCCCCCACCCCCCCGTACCCCCACCCTTCTCTCTCTTTGTCTCAAAGTCACTCTTTACCTTCACCCTATGTAAAAAAAAATATACAACGTCAAATTGGTCTTAGTTAGCAAGATGACAAGTGTTTAATTTAAATCTCTGACTTTGTTGCTCATCGCCCAAATATAGGCCGACTGTCACCGCACAGGAGAGCAGTGTGTGCACATACACACAGCCACAGTGATTAACTCACTGACATACACACATCTGGCAAAGAGGCTGCGCACCTTTGGGGGTATCAGTATCACACCACAGCTTTCGTTCCATGTTTGCAATGCCTTGACTTTGCGACTGAGAGAGTGAGCGAGGCAAGAGAATCAGGCAAATCAACTGGCTGACTGTGACTAAACATGCCTGCTGGGGAACTACATTCAACACTTGCAGAAAACATTGTAATTTTATAAGAAGCATAATGAAGTTGCAAACACACTCAGAATTGAGGATCCAACTTTGCTGCAAAAGAAATCCAACAAAAACCAGAGCAGCAGAAGTAAAAAGTGAAAGTGCCACCGCGCTCAGAAAGGAGAGGAGAGCAAAAATGTCACTCAAAGCCTGGGATAAATATTAGCTAAATCTTCTAGATTCAAATAACGACACGCTGTTTTCCATCGCGCCTCGCTTGAGAAGCACAAAGAGGCTTTCTTCTGGACGTTTCCACAGCTTTGTAACTATTCAAGTGGACTGTTTTTTTTTCCCTCCTGCAGAATTTTCCTAAGCAAATCAACCCAGTACTTTTCTGGTAAGGAAACATTTGATCTGTGATGAGATCAAACCTGGCCCGTCAGTCCTTGAGGGGCAGAGCTAACTGCCTCTTCGTGTCAGAGATGAAACTATCCATCTGACTGACTGGTCTCAACGGTGAGCAGAGCCATGCAGCAACTGACAGCAGAAGTGCACGCTGCTTACTAAAGCAAGATATAATATAAAGCATTTACCTTTATATGTTTCCTTTACTCTACGAGTGATCAGTTATCAAAAACTAGGTACGTTTAAATCATTTTAGTTCAAAAATGAGAAAAGGGGATGACTAATTTTGGGTTTTTTTTGTTAAGAAAATCACTCTGTTCTTAAAATAAAAACAGAGTGACTAAAGATGTTTTGCTTCCAATGAGCAAAAAGGATCTCCAGGCTTTCTCAAGTTTTTTTTTTCTAACATGAACTGCTTTTTTCTATTTATTCAACCTATTTCTTTGGAAAAACTGGGCTTCTGTTTGCAAAGACTCTTAACACTGACCTACTATCTGTTATTCATCATTGATAACAAAGGACCTAAATTTAAGGGATGAACTAGTGTTGTTTGCTAGATAAATTGTATCTACACAAAACTCCAGATTAAATACATTTAAACAAGCATAAAACAGCATTTTTACACCAACAACGTGATGCTAAGACATTAAAACAATGAAAAATCAGCAAAATATTTTCAAAGAGTTGAACATTTTAAATGTTTAACGGACTTACAAATACCTCAGGTTTTTGCGGGTAGATAGGAACCACGAAGAGGCCGTAATAAAGTCAGCCACAACAAAGTAATTACAAAAACTAAGGCAGGTCCTGGAGATCCAGAGGAATGACAAGAACAAAGTCCATGTCGTCATCACATCATCAGTTACCTCGCCCAGCCGAAGGAGGAGATAGAAGCCACTGATACCAAGACAAGGATGCACCTCGCCTCAAGTCCAGCACCCTGAGAACTGTAAACTAAATAAGTGGTACAGCAGAATCCCACAAGAAGCAGAAACAGCAGGGAATATCATGAAAAGTACCCTACAACAAGTTGGTAGAGGAAGTGACTGATGGTGCTGGACTTAAGGACAGCTACACGCTGGAGAAACATGAAGGTGCTTATTATTTTTCAACAGTTATTTTAAAGCAGAAATAAACCATTCCACAGCTGCCTGCAACCTCATGGGAAAGTGTTACATCAGTGAATTTTATGTGAAATTCAACATTCTGTTGGCGGAGCATAAATTAGTGCGTTTGTGACAACTATTTGAAATGATCACCATGTTTTATTAGTCCTCATATGCACACCCACAGCTGCCGTAGCTCAGTGGTCAGTCTTATAATCCTGAGGATGGAGGTGTAAAGAGTCCAGGTTGTGTCAGGAAGGGCTTCGAGCGTAAAAAAAAAATATGGCCAAATCTTCCATGAAAGTTCGCTCACCACAATAAAATACTTGGTTGACACTAAAATTGTTATAACTCTGTAAATTTATACTGTACTACCATATAGTACAGTACTATATTTACACTGACCTAACATTAGGGATGCTGGAATTCATTCCCAACAGATACTCTAAATCAGGGATGGCTTCCGGTTGAGCAACTTGTGCAAAGATATGTTTGTTTGTTTGTGTGAAGTCAAATCCTGTAACAGTGTGAAGTTCATGGCTGCAGCCATCTGTGTTGGTGCCACACATCCACGATTCTGTGAGGGAGGTGAACGGTTAGGGCTGTTTGTGTTGTTGTGTCAGTGAAACGCACACAGACGAGGGAGATGTTCCCCTTCTCACCGAGGGGGGAAAGACGCATTTGTGTATTTCTTGAATTTAAATGAACAGTCTGCTTGCAAACACAGCCACATGTTGAAACAGGCCTCTAAGACACCCTGAACTACATTTGATTTTAAGTTTAGAGTCAATTACTGTTGAAAAGACACTGATGGAGGAACAAGAAAGGCTTAGAAAACCCTCTCAGGTAAGTTAAGAAGTTTAGCCTCAAGTCAGAGACACACAAAGAAAGAAAAATGGAGGATAACGGAGGGCCAAAAAAAAAAACTTGCTGCAGAGCATAAAATGGGGCCCTTTTTGGCAGCGAGCGGCGGAGAAACCGCAGAGTGGTGCGACTCTGGAGTCGAGGGGTGGAAGAAGCAGAAAGGAAGGAGGGTGAGATAAAGGACGGGGAAGCAGAAGAGAGTGGGGGGGTGGGGGGGCTGGTAAAGTGGAGGGTGCAGACGGCAGGTTTTAATCAGCAACAGGCTGTTGGTAATGAGATCACTATCCCCACCGCTCTGGGATTGATGTCATGTGAGGCTCTTTGGTGTGTGGAGAAGCAGGCAGAAAGTGACAGGCATGCATGACATGTCTGTTCTCGTCCTCTGGTCACGCAAACAAACGAACAAACAAAGGAACATGTATGAAGAATCACACCAAAGAAAAAAATAAATAGATAAATGAAAATAATAAATAAATAAAACGCAGCTAGACTCATCCAGCCCACAAAACCAATTAACACTGGCACCACGACTCGAACACAGAGAGCTTTTTAATACACAACACCCTGTTATTAATTTTCCTCCAGCAAGAAAAAAAGAGCTGACACAAACAAAATCACGCCCACGCATACACTGTAAACACATTTCAGGTCTTGAGGCTCCTTTATGTATTTACTGTCTCTCCAAGTGCTAAACATGCCTACACACAAAGAACATACTGTACCATCGGCGAGGGCTGGCTAGACTCACAGGCAGAGAAGGAGGGGAAGAAAACAAGAGCTGTGAGGAAGAAAAGGAGGGAGCAAAACGAAAGAGTGTGACGCCGGGTCGCAGTTGCCAATTTCGGGTTGTAAAGTCTAATAAACATCTTGAGAAATCAAGGAGCTTTGTCACTGAAACACACAAAAAGCCCTTCTGCAAGAACACACAAATGAACTATAGACAAACTTAAATATTTGGTGTTTGCAGCATTTCGTGCTGAAACGAGACAGAAAGCGAATACAAGAAAATAAAAACGTTTTGGGATACATGTGCATTCAATGAAAAGCAAATAGTTTGTTCCGATATAAATGTTTCCCCTAAATTCAACCATGATGTCACCATGAACCTGTTGTGAACCCAACTCTGTCAGCTACCATTACCGTCTCATCCCCTCTGTTTCCACTCAGCCTCTGCATCCCCAACTCCTTCCTCCAAACTCTTTACCTTTCGTTGTGCAAAGTTGTCTGTTTATCAACACAAACGGCACCGAAACCCACCGTCTCTTCCCCAGAAAAACACAAACTGCTCACAGACATTTGGAAAGTCTTTTGTCTAACAAGAAGCGTTTTAATCAGAACAAGCTGGCATATTTTGGCCACAACCTGCCCCTTATGGTAATTCAATCAGAAAAGAAAAGGGGAAAGAGGGGGAGAGTTTGAATTTTTAAAAAAAAGCGAAAAGAAAGAAATGGGGGCACATGGAGGGTAGCCGAGTGCGAGACGGAGAAATAAGAAAAACAGAGGGAGGAAAAAGGAGACAGTGGGCGGATGGGAGGGTAAGGTAGGGGCTGAGTGGCTTGCAGGAGTTTGATTCACATGTGGAAGTGATTGTCCAATTACAGCTGATACGTGCAAGTGTTACTGCCTGCAGGACAGATGGTGATTGGAGGCTGCAGCCTCATTAAAACAGGATGATTGGATGAGGGAGAAAATAAGATGGGTAATTGCAGGAGGAGGAGAACGCTAGGAGAAAAATGGTGGCGGCTCCTGTCTAATCTCCTGCTCCATTCCTTCAGCTCTGAGCTTTTTAGTATTAGAAACAAAAGCATGATGCTAAAAGAAAAGTAGGGTGATGAAAGTTGAAAGTTTACTATACCAAGATATTAAAATGTCCAGGTCTTAAATTGGCTAAATATAACTTTAAATTAACGCACGATGGACTGCACCATGTGAGTATTCATTTTGTTTTAAGAAAACCAAAGTAGTTATGTAGAAGCAGCGTTTAAAAAACCCCAAGTACTCGCCATTCTTCTCTGTTGTAAATCTGCTGCTGTGTTTGGAATCGTTGTCCTGTTGTGTGATACAATTTCATCCAAGCTTCACATTTGACTGAAAACATTTTGGAGTGGTTTGATATAAAGAACATGGTAGCTGTCAAGTCCTTTTCTTGCACTTCGGGGAGAAATCATCACAGCTCCACCGCCGTGCTTCACAGCTGTTGTTTGAGCAGATGTGTTTTGTTTGCATTTGACTAAATATAACTCAGCCTCTGCAACGTGTTGACCGCAAGGGTCCTTGCCTAAGACACTGAACTATTGGTGTTGATTTAACATTGAACAGTGTCAAATCAACACTAAACAATGTTAGTTTGACACTGTTCAGTGATAGATCATCACCAGTAGTGTTCATTTAGCACGGTTATATTTGCTGTGCCGTTTTCAATTAGTTCATTTTAGAGGAGCTTGAATGACTGCAGTGTGTTGGAGTTCACAGGAACTTGATAAAGTGTTATACAAGTACAGATTATTAACTTCTTAGACTTTTAAATAGTGGTGCATACCAGCCCAATACCAGCATTTTTTTACAATACTAATATGTGTACAATATGCCACGATACCCAAAACTAATACAAACACAAGTATCAATATTGGTATCGATAGTCCATTCAGTGTGTTAGAGTTTACATGTCAGGTGAAAGGTTAATCAGTTCCATGTTTAAGTAGGTTATACATGTTGAAAGAAAATCTTATTTGCTATTTTTATTTATTATGAAATGTTACATAAATCCTTTCCACAAGTGTCTGCACTCCTGGGGAGTCTTCCTCTATATCTCCTTTCTTCAACTAGGACTTCATGCCTCATTTGATGTCACGACTCCTTAAATCCTAACCACTAAAGTTTCTTTATTACACTGCATTTAAAATATGATTGCTTGATAGTATCTTCTTTCCTGTGTCTTCTTCACGCCATTGGATCATCCTTCAGACCTTTAAGTCCATTTTCTGGTGTAATTTTATGTTACTGTATCATTATTCAACTGTTAATAATTTTCCAGTGTTAATAAATGATGTGCAATATATCTGGCAGTGAAGTGGGATTGCTATCATTTCTACAAATATGAAGAAATAATCCACACTTGTCAAGTTCAAATGGTTTTCTTATACAAGTAGACAATGTCCGACTGGGAGGAGAACCCAGGGAAGACCCAGATCAATGTTTCAGCTCTCACACAATGAGCCCGTACCACAGAGACACATGTGAAACTTGAAGAATAGAGTTGTGCCCTACAGGATAACATAGCACCTTGTCACCAAGAGGACTCACAACAGATCACAGCTGTTCTCTTCCATAAAGCCCGACTGCCTGTCAGAAAATGAAAATGCCCTCTGGAGGGTGAACTGCTCCTTTACTTGATAACGCACGTTGGGAACGTTGCTCAAACAGACTTTATTGATTCCAGCAGTATTTCCATAATGTAATAGCTGTTTTTGTTGTTATGGTTTTCTCTATTTTAGTATAATCAGCTGTTCCCTGCATTCTTTTTAAATTTCCTCCCAGGCAGTAGGACTCTTGTGTTGAACTTTAGCAATGGGCTGCATGACTCTAGCTGTTCCCTCGCCTTGTTTGTGCACATTAACATTACATATACTTTACCGCTGTTCCACTGTGTTGTTTAAACCCACCTTGTCAAACAGAGGAAACTTCCCTCCATCCCTGATGGTTCTCCTCACCGTGGTAACCGTGAAATGAGGAGAGCTGCTATACCTCTTCTGTTTGTCAGAGATGCTGGCAGTGGTGAAGTTTCTGTTTGCAACCTGAGGACAAAAGATAAAAAAACAAGTTCAACACGAACAAAGTTTTACACCACCAATTCCAAAAATAAGTTGGGACTTTGAGAAATGTAAATCTCACAAACCAGTATTTTTTCACACTGAAACATAGTAAACATATCAAATATTTAAACTCAAAAATTGGATCTTTTTTAGGAAAAAAATAGGGTCATTTTGCATTTCATGGTAGCAGCACATCTTTCAAAAGTTGGTGCAGAGGCAGCAAAAAGTTGTGAAGGTAAAGAAACCAATGGAGAAGCCTTTTCAGCGAATCATTAAATAGCTAAGTGACAACAGATCATTAAGAGGACTGGGTATATGAAGAGCATTTTAGAGAAGCTGAATCTCCCAGAAGTAAAGATGGACAGAGGGTCACCAGTCTGTGATAAACTGCACCTTAAAAACAGTGGAACAATTTCAAAATAATGTTCCACCATAAAAAATGTAAATGTTTGGAATATCCCATCAGCTACAGTTCATAATATTAAAAGCTTTCAAGAACCTGGAGACATCTCTGAGCTCAAAGGACAGCAGTCAGTATTGAATGCATGTGATTTTGGGACCCTCAAGGGCCACTGGATTCAAAACAGATCTGATTCTGTTACAGGCATCACTGCATGGTTTCAGGAACACATCCATAAACAATTATCTGTAAACACAGTTTGCACAAAAATTGGTTAAAGCAGAGGAAAGAAGAAACCATTCCACCTGTTATCAATACTCAGTTCACAAATCTGGGGTGCGTTAGTGTCTACAGGATGGTTAGGGTTAGCTTAGATATCTGGGAAAGCACCAGCAATGCAGAAAAGTGTATTGAGGTTTTAGAACAATGAATGCTCTCATCGAGAGGACATCTTTTTCAGCAGGACAACGCTCAAACACACGGCATCCATTACAACAGCATGGCTTTTGTAGGAAGAGTCCAGGTGCTGAACGGACCTGCCTGCAGTGCAGACCTCTACCCGGCGGAAACTATTTGACACATCATAAAAGAAAAAGAGTAAGATTTTAGCCTGAAGCTCTGGCATCGGGTGCTGTGCGTTCCTTTAAGCAATGCTGGGCCTTTAATTCAAAAATGCTTTATAGTACCAGAATATACAAAAAAATAAAACAGAGAACCTATTCAACATGTCGACTGTGTGAGAATATAAAGAGAAGCTGTGAGAGAAGGTTCTTCATGTTTAACTAGATCTGAAAACATAGAAATATGGTAGATGCTGTCTGTGCTGACAAGTGTGAAAGCATCAAAATCACCAGTGATGGTGAAAATGTGACAAACACAATAAGGAACATTGTAACACAAAGAGTGTCATGAGGCTGGAGCGCCCTATTTCACTTTAATTAGAGAAGCAACGTTAATGTTCTCTGTGCCACATTTAGTCCTTCCTGCCTCTCAGCTCTTCGGCACTCCTACATCTACACCCATTTTCTGTTTGGAAAGACTACAGAGTTGTTTTTAATCCTGTACATGACTAACATTGAAAACACGTGAGGACTTAGGTTTAAAAGCCACAACAAAACCACTGAAAAAGCCTCACACTGCCATGGTAGCACTGCCATCTTGTGGGAAACGAAAAGCACAAAAAAAGAACAGCCTTTTAAGAGAATAAACAACTTTTCTATTCACTGACATGTTTCTAACTTGTGTTAAAGTGCACGAATCGAAAATGTTCCCACCCAAACAGACTTAAGCGAGGGTTCAGATGACCTGAATCTTTGTTGTTCTTCACAACAGGTCTGAGAAGTGGTTGCAGAGAAGATTTAAACCACAAGGGGGCGCCGTTTGTTCACTATCAAACAACGTGAAGGATTTTTACTTTAACGCACTGATTTCTACTGAGTTACTGTTGTTTAACATCAGTAAATGACAGAACTATTTTCTTAATTTCATTCATGGATTTTTATTGTTATTATTTCTAATTAGTTGAATGTGTTCATTATTGTGTGTATTTATTGTGTTTTAGTGTCATGGCAGTGTTTTAATATACTGTAGGTTAACTTTGATACTTAGTATTTAAGGTAAGTAGCTACATTATTCTAGTTTAGTCTAAAATAAAAATGGAGGCAAACAGGATTATATAAAAAGGTAAATTATTTATGATTACGTAGCCTCATAACCTAGTTTTAATAGTTTACTAGTTTAACAAGCTGAATTGTTATTTGTTTAAAATGAAAATGGGCTATAATAGGCTACATTAGTCAGAATTTTGCATGTTGTTCATTAGATTCTTGCACAGTGACGTAAAAATAATAAGTGGTTATCCAACACCTTTTCACCTCATAATTCCTCACCAGGTGTGGTAATGAAGGCTCTGTAGTTCAGCTCGCCTACCTAAGAACAATAAAACAATAAGTTAAAACAAACACATCACACCCAACGCCCCACTGACTTGACCTAAATTTACTTCTTTTGTGCGCGCGCGTCTTCCTGGTTCTTCCTGTGGGGACGCGGAGGTTTTAGCATGTTTCGGGTGTTTTTACGGCCCTCATGTTTGTGCAAGCAGCTCCTGACCTACATTTACTCTCCTGCTCCGAGGGGCTCAGCTACACAATCAGTCCAGAGAAACAGAGAAAGGAAACGTGACCGGGCGGAGAGTGGAGGAGGCGGGGAGGGCTGGGAGTCACGGTGAGAACCGCCCATTCCGCACGTGTCCGCGTTCTCATGCAAAGATCGTCTATATAGTCAGAGTTGCTACTCTGACGGCAATACTTACATCCTGGACATGTGCAGTTAATTTGATGTAAACGTTGCCTGTTATTGTCTGGTGTGCATTTTTAATTTTACTTCGCTATTTAGAATTAGTACAACCTCATGAACACACAGTGTTTTTGAGCAATTACTTGTTAAAAAAATATTACGAATGTAAAATTGTAATAGTTCCCCTGAAAAAAGAAGAGTCTAAACACAATGTCCTCAATATTAGGATACACGGTCTCAGAAGATTTTATGCATAATAATTTAAATATATAAATATCAATTTAGGGGAAAACAAGTTTGAATAACTGGAATAGTGACAGTGATTTTCGCAATAACTTTCAATTATAAATATATAAAAAGTAGTGCTTTATATTTTTGGAGGTAATCCTATAACTCACGTATTGCCGTATTCGTCAGATTACCTATATATGACAACAAAATAATAATAAAATCTCCTGAAATTCTGCTCTGGCGTTCAGTTTTGGGGCCACCCCAGGATTTTCAGTACCCCTGCATCAAAACAATTCTGGAGGCGCCTCCGGTGTTACTACAGCTCCTGCAGCTGATGTGTTAATCCGCCGGGAGTTGAATAAACCCCTGAGCAAACGTGCTGTAAAACGATTAATTAACTAATAACTACAACAACTTTTCGTTTTGAACCAAGGGGAATCGGGACTCGCTCTTGGTGGGAGAACAGCGTCAGAGTGACACCTCTTGCTCTCTCGCCCTATCTTCTCCTCCTTTCTCTGTCTTTCGCCCCAGCTCAGGCGGCTCATTAGCATAAAATGTGTGTCAGTAGGGCAGTGCGAGCTCACATGCCACGCGCACATGCTGCGGGAGGTTTTTTTTTTTTTTTTTTCCTTTTTTCTTTTTTTTCACCAAAAGCATTCTGGTGTCGAACGAGCCCAATGCGCCGTCTCCACGCGGGGGCTCTTGGCCAATGACAAAGAGAGAGTTGTGGTGGTGGTGGGGTGTTTTCACACAGCGTGACGGGGAGGAGGGAGGAGGGAGGAGGCTGCATTTCTGATTCACATCAACAAACAGGGACACACAGACACAGATCAGAGGCATTTATGTAGAAAAAAAAAGCTGGTCACATTTCTCAGGCACCTGAAAACGTGCTGCTTATTTTAGGACGCGTGCTGCTGATTGATGTGTGCGATCAGGAGGAGGAGGAGGAGGGGGAGTGTTTAAACTACTTCCACTCTGTCGATGATGATGATGATGGTTTACTGGGAACACACACATACACACTCTGATATCACAGTCTGTGGCATCACAGAGGTGTAGTCGTACAAGACGGAGCTCTCAGCTAGGAGGGGAAATTACCCGGATCTTTAAGGAGAACTGATCTGATTTCATGTTTTTGTTTCTTTTTTAAATATACTCCTGAATATTATTTCGTCGTTAATTTTTTTGTTGTTCCTTTCAATGCACCGCGAAGAGTGGGAGCTTCTCTGGGATCCACTCCTCCTCTTTATGTCTCTGCAGTTCAGGAGTAGTTCACTTGTTTCCACCAGAGTCCTGAGTGAGAAGAAGCTCTAAAAAAATAAGCAAAAATACAACCAAAACTACAAACTCCAGAAGGAAGAACAGAAGGGAACATGGAGAACAGTCCTGGTGGTAAGTAGACTCCAACAAATGCATTTTATTCTTTTTTTCTGCTTAAACCTGTTAGAAAAAAACAGTCTCAGCTAGCCTACTATTTACAATAAAGTATTCATACAATTTACCCATTTTCATTGAGTATTATTGTCAAATGATGTTGATATCATTTTCTATCATTATGCGTCTCACAGCTTGTATGAACAGGAATTTAGGGAAGTAGAGGGGTCCATTTAATTGTAAAATATAAATACATTATTTGTAGTTTTTGTCTGTGATTTATTGTATTTATTGATATATCGTAGTATTGGTACATTGCTGATGCATCATATTGTGATATGTCCTGTAGAGCCTTCTGTGATATTAGGCAGACTGAAATCGGGACAAGTTTGAAGTCATGGGATGAATTTGTTCCCTCAGGCTGTAACTCAGCTGTGGGGAACATGGAGTGAAAACAAATGCTTCTGTGCTGCAGACTGCAGAGAGGAGAGAGAGAGAGAGCTGATGGAGGGAAGTCCTCTTCCCACTTTTCTTTTTTTGTTGTTGTTTTTGCTGCTGACTTCTGATCCTCTCCACGTAAACAAAACTCACCCTATATAAATAAAACACCCCTTGTTGTCTACAGTATCCCACATATTTGGCTTTCACTCTAAATGTAGTTTTCAAGGAAAAAACCCCTCTTTTATTTTGCTATATGTGCTCCAAACAGTGCGATGTGGGGAGCGGTACTCCTCCTTCTCTGTGCAATTCGGTTTCACTTTGGTTGTTTTTGTGCTCATCGGTTTGTTTTTCCACCACGTGAGGAAAGCAGGTGGATGTGTGGGAACAAGTCGGGGCCACTGGGTCAAAACGATCAGCGGCGCGAACAAAAATCAACAAAACCAAATGTTTTCCATCCTGTATGTAAACAGCGACACTCCGCCAGAAGCAGAACAGCCGTGTCTGCTGACAAAAAAACAGAACGCATCGACCAATTCACGATGAATGAAACGTATCGACTCCTCAATCCGGTTTCGACTGGTCGACCACATTGGGGAGTTGATGTGTCACGGTGATGCAGTCTGCATCGGAGTCTGTGCTGATGGGATTCTGCAAATCATCCACCTGAAATGTAGTTTTATTATTATTGTATTTCTTTAAAGCCACCCGCCTGGAGCTGACAGCACGTGGATCGTGCCTGGGTCTCCACGTGCCGCGCATGTTCCTGAGCAATAAGCAGCCCTCCCCTTCCTCTCCCTGCGGTGGGGTGGTGTGTGTTCACACTGTTCAGCTCGCGCAGGGAATTCCTCTCCGTTGGCAGATTGGTCAGTGGGTCAAAGGTGTGTGTGGGGGGTAGTTTAGCCTCCTGTTACCATCCTGATGGACGAGTTCATAACAGAAAACCGAATTTCATTTTACACAAGCCCCTTTTCACAGAACAGAACAGGGAGGGGTGAAAAGGACATTTTAACCCAGATTTGCCTGAATGTTCACCGAGCCGGCGAGGCACGGGTTCTTCTATTTCAGGGTCACTCTGTCCAAATAGAACACTGAAGGAAGAGTGGCAGAGCGAGAAAGGAGTCGCACACTAAGACGTCATTTCATTAAAAAAAAAAACAGCAAAAGCTAAAATGCTTGTTTCTTTTTTTTAGAACATGTAGGTCTATCAGGCTGGGGTGTACAGGACTCATGCAGACGGACTCAAGCGCGTGAAATAAAATGTTTATTTATATAGAAAAAGGTTGATGTGGCTGCAAACAAAAGAACTAAGAAGTACCTTAACTGTGAAACACAATGGAGGGAGAGCATAGGGGAGACGAGCGGGAGACCAGCAGGAGGACGATCAGGAGACACGAGCGAGAACACCAAACATGGGCAATGAACCGACAAGGAGGAAGTGAGGAAGAACCAGTTATATACACACAGAGGAGAGAGGATAATGGCTAACACCTGGAGGGAGAGGCTGATTAGAACTATGGGCAGGGAGAGAAGCAGAGAGTGAACAGAGGGAGAAGACACACGAGGCCAGAAGACAAGAGAAAACAAAACCACATAAGAAAAACCTCCAATCCTGACAAGGTCTGCATGTATGTCTGACACAGAAAGGATTTATAATGAAGTCTGTCAATACTAAATATATATTTCAGTATAGGTTAATTTTTAAAGTAAATGCGTTGTTTTGACTCAGTTATAGACGTGTTTGTGTTTGCTTTCAGCTGACTTCAAAATATATTCAGTTGTAAATGTACATGCAGGGATAACTTTCTGGAAGCTTTATTAAAATCTGTAGTTCATGAGATATTTTGCTAACAAACAGACAAGGAAGAGATAGCTGTAAGGTCACAGTTAATGTTTAACATATTTGAAACAGATACCAGGGCAACTCTTCACAACGTTTTATCTGCTGTTTTCAGATTCTGGCTGTCTTTGCTGAGCAAAAGTGGGTCTTCGGTCACATGACGTAATTCACATAAAACTCACGACTAAAGTTTCTGTTTCCCCCCACCCCCACCGCGTTAAACCAGGTTTAATGAGCGATCTGCATGATTTACCTGTGAACTGTGCAGATAGTCCAAGCTGCTGGTTGAAGATGAAACACAGTAGAGGAGCGGTGGGACTGAGTGTCACTTCACTTTGTTCTCTGTAGGCCAAACCAAGAGCATGACTGTGCATTTTTTTTGTTTTTAGAATCCAGTCAAATAATAGCTGCTGGTTTGATTGTCAGTAGTAAGAAGTATGTGTTGATGACTAGATGTGTATCTACTGTAGTGATTACATTCTGAATATTTTGTTAAAATCTGTACAGTGGTTCACAAGATATTTTGCTAACAGACGGACACAGCTAGATGATTGCAGTAGTTGTGTCAACATTGTGAACACAGCTCAGTAGTCCCAAAGATTACTTTCTGGGAGTTTCATTGATTTAAGTGGAACAAACAAGCACCCACGCACAGATTGAGTGGGGTGGGGGGGACTGGGATCTGAGGTCGGATCTTGTGACCTTTGAATTTTCCAGACGTTTTGAACGCAGCGGAGCGTTTTTTTTATTTTTTATTTGATCATAAAAATATATTCTGTAAGGCTCGCGCTGGACGCGGGGCTGATGCGGACGTATCGAGTCCTGATAGCTCCTCATCCATAAACAGCCGCAGGACACGAGGCCAGCTGTTTCACGTGGCGTGGGGCTT